>CAJDSM010070059.1:0-18983 GCA_903981925.1 Ostrea lurida
TAATTTCATTGAGGGTGCTCTCTTTGTACACGTTTTTCAGTTTACAATATACGTCGCAATATTGGCTTTGTGTAGGATGCGGTACCATACAAAATAATGAAGTCATTAATGACCAAGGAGTTTAAATACAGTAATCATGAAACACAAAGGAGAAGTATCAAATAAAGCATGACCTTACATTACCATTACGTTACCATTACCTTACGTTACCATTACCTTACATTACCATTACGTTTAACACGATGTTACCTTCGCCTATTTGTACCTAGAGACATTAAACCCGGATACAGATACTATAGTTGTAAAAGGCCAATTTGAGATGATATGATGCATGATATGTCCTTTAACCTTACATATAGATATATTGATGATGTCTTATCAATTAACAATAAGAATTTTCATAAGTATGTCCATATGATACATGTATATCCCGACGAACTCGAAATAAAGGACAACACAATCTGACATATCTGATTTGTAGCTGGATATTTTACTTAATATTGACTCTAATCGCAGACTGACAACCACATTATATGATAAACGTGATGATATTAACTTTGCAATCGTCAACTTTCTTTTTTTTATGTAGTAATGTACCACTATCACCTGCTTATGATGTGTATGTCTCCCAGTTGACTAGATACACAAGAGCATGCCATGCGTATATATGAGGACTATTTAAAGCGAGGCCAACTACTAACTAAAAAGTTGATGTTGCAGGGTTATAAGGATTCTCGCTTAAAGTAATCATTTCGCAAATTCATAATTCATAATTATGACCTTGTTTACGATTACAAATTATCACTACTAAGTCATATGTTGAATGATTTGTTGCATACCCTTTGTCAATTTCGTACTAAAATTGACAACGGGTAATCAATATACCTTGTTTCGACTAAAAGCTCACGGCGGGAGTGACAGGTCAACAGAGGAAAGTTAATCCACCATGGAACTTGATCCTGCCTTAGCTTTTGTCGGAGGTCCGTGTTGCCCTACACTCGAATTTGTGTATATGTTTTTGGGACTATGATTACTTTTAACTCATTATTTCGCCAATTCATATTCAAAACAGTACTGCAAAATACTAGTAGATAAAAAAACCAACAAAACCCCACCAAAAAACCCCCCAAAACCCCAAAACAACAACAACAAAAAACAAACAAACGAACAAACACCGCATCATATATCGTTTATGCAACAAGAAAGGAACCATAGGCTATCGTTTGTTGATAATCTTTAATATTATACTTTCATGTACATGTAAATAACATGATTCTGAATGGTTGAAAACATTTGCAAAAATAAACTGTCACCTGCTGAATGACAAAACCACGCCCCACAGTGTGTGAGAACGTAACAACGGTTCACATTGCTTGGCAACAGTTGGTATTCCAAGAAATGTGGACTGCGTGAAATTTATGCGCGTACAGTTATAATACAACAGAGGGTTAAAGTGGAAATAACCCCACCTTGAAAACCAGATTTTTCGGGGTGAAAATTGCCCCTGTAACCCTTTCTTGCATGCAATATTTATATATGTCAATTAATGTTCAGGGAACTGCGNAATGTGGACTGCGCGAAATTTATGCGCGTACAGTTAATGACATTTAGTATAATAAAATAAATAATACAACAGAGGGTTACAGTGGAAATAACCCCACCTTGAAAACCATTGTTAGTCTCGGCCTATGCCTCAGCCAACAATAGATTTCTCGGGGTGAAAATTTCCCATGTAACCCTCTCTTGCATGCATTATTCATATAATATGTCAATTAATGTTCAGGGAACTGCAGAAGAAGCATGGTGATTTGTACACTCTGAAGCTTTTTGGTTACACAATCATAGTGGCATGTGGCTATGACACAATCAAAGAGGTGATGGTCAAGAATGGAGAAAATACATCCTGTCATCCTGCAGTTTTCGGATTTACGGAGTATTTTGAACACACAGGTAACATTGATTGATTGTATGTTATTTTGCGTCCCTCTTGAGAATATTTCACTCATGTGGAGAGGTCACTATTGCCGGTGAAAGGCTGAACATTTAGGCCTGTGCTCGGCGCTCATGGCTTGTAAACAGGAACACGGGATCTCGGATTTTGCGGTCTCATCCAAAGGACCACCCCATTTAGTCGCCCCTTATGACAATCAAAGGGTGCTGAGGGCCTATTCTAACGGGAGTTCCCAAGGGGCCTCAGGTAACAAGGCGGGAACAATATGATGTTGATTGTATATCGACCAAGTGGTGTTCAAACACTGGTAAAAGACAAANTATCGACCAAGTGGTGTTCAAACACTGGTAATAGACAAAAAGTATTTCGCAAATTCTATGGTCGTTATAACAATTTAGTTTACCAATATGACCTATCATTGAGTCAAATGCTGTCTGATGTGTTTCATAACCATTGTTAAGCCGTTTTTCACACACTGATTTGACTACGGACTGTTCCGTTTACCTGATCAAGACTATGGGCTCACAGCGGGTGTGACCGGTCAACAGGGGATGCTTACTCCTCCTAGGCACCTGATCCCACCTCTGGTGTGTCCAGGGGTCCGTGATTGCCCAACTCTTGTTTTTGTATTATATTTAGGACTTCCGAGATTGATCACTGTTCGTTATCTTTGCTTTTACATTTTGATGTATTAGTTAAAGTTGAATTCAAATAATGAATTAGAATTATTGAATATATCAAAAGTAACATTTATAGGTTTAGTTGGAGCGTGTGGATCCATTTGGAGGAATCAGAGGAAATTTGGACATGACACATTGCAAGCTATCGAGTCTGGAGGTGATAATCTTGAATCTCGCGTTTCAGGCGAAGTTGCAGATTTTCTCGAAGAGGTGGAGAAAATGGAAGGCAAACCGTTCGATGTAAGCAGACTGATAAAGACATTCAACTATAATATCATATCGTCTCTTCTCTTCGGAAAAAGATTTACTCACAGCGACCCCACTCTTTCTCGTCTCGTAGATTTAGTAGACGAAGTAATGTCTAATCTTCCTGACCAAGGAATTCTGAGCTATGCTGAATGGCTGAGATATCTTCCTGGGGATCGTTTTAAGGTCAGACGAGGACGATTTCTGGTAGACGAAATCTTCAAAATCATTCAAAATTCAATGGACGAGCACAAAGAAACGCTGGAAAATCCCAAGAACCAAGATTTCATCTACAGTTTCTTGAATGAACAAACAAGGAGAAAAACAAATGATGAAGATATGACAGGGTTTGGAGGTAAATTAGTCAAACTTTTTTGTCATCATCGAGATTGGAAAACGCATGTGATTATGCAGATATGGCTTTACATATGTAATTCTTGAAGAAAATGAAGCGTGCTATTTATACCACTTTAAGTGATGATCATTTGGTCATTCAATTTTTAATTATGCAATTTTCTTTTATTTGGATATACCCTTTGCATACGATTTGTCTCTAGAATGGATACCTGTCTCTAGAATGGATACCTGTATAGTGCAAAACGAAAGTGAAATGAAACGAAACGAAATTTACGGAAACAAAAAAAAAATCAAATCGAAACAGGATTTATACATGCGTATGATGACTTTTTTTAAGCGAGTCCAACTTCTAACCAAAAAGTTCATGTTGCAGGGTTATAACGAATCTCGTTTAAAGTCATCATTTCGCATATTCTACGGTCGCTATCATGACCTTGTTTGCGATTACAAATTATCAATAAGTCATATGTTGACTGATTTGTTTCATACCCTTTGTTAAACTGTCATCTTCGTACTAGATTTGATGATAAGTAACCCTGTTTACGTTGTTTCGACTACGGGTGCATGGCGGGTGTGACCGGTAAGCAAAGGATGCTTACTCTTCCATGGCACCTGATCCTGCCTTCCCTTTTGTCGAAGGCCCGTGTTGCCCTACACTCGATTTTGTATGTGTTTTTTGGGACTATGATTACATTTAATACTTTGTTACTTCTCCATTTTATATATATAAGAATCACATCAATCTTTTGGCACTACATTGATCACTTTTGACACTTTTTAACAGGTTTTACTTTTCATGTTTTCGATTCTTCCACACACTCTCTTTGAGCATCACTGAAGAGACTATTGTCGCAAATGCGATTTTGGTGCATTAGACAATTGCGTACGTGTATAAATTGGTACCGTATAAAATGGCGAAGTAACTAGGTGTCAAACGTAATCATAGTCCAGGATCAGGTGCCATGGAGGAGTAAGCATCCTCTGCTGACCGGTCACACCCGCCGTGAGCCTGAAGTCGAAACAAAGTAAACGGGGTTACCCGTCGTCAAATCTAGTATGAAAATGACAGTCTAACAAAGGGTATGAAACAAATCAGTCAACATATGATTTAGTGATAATTTGTAATCGCAAACAAGGTCATTATAGCGACCGTAGAGCAATTCATATTTTGTTTGTAAATACCAACACTGGTTACAACGCTACATTTTGCGTGGCGGTTCTTGTGCGGAAATCGGGCTATGACCCTGCAAATTATAATTTCCTGCCAATGCTGGACAAACAGGTGAATGCATTTGAAAACTTTCATGTTTATTCTACTTGTTGGTCTTTTTCCGGCTGCGGAACCGCCACGCAATGTTGTGTGGAACCGCCATACCAAATGTAGCGTCGTATCCAATGATTAAAGACTCGAGTCTTTGTTTACATAACACAGAGTTACAGTTAAAATATCGCTCTAATCCTTGCACTCAAAAGGTTCAAAATTTGAATGTAAACTTTAAATGAGTTATTTCTTTAATATCGTTAGCATAAAAAATGAAATATCTTTTGATCGAAAATCGTGGGTCAGTCCCTTTAATTTTAATGTCCGACCTCTTACACCCCCTTCCTTTCCGAAATCCTCGAATCTGAAACTACTTCCACGCTGTATAATATTTTACTTTGTGTTTTTACAATGCTTAAAACTTTATGATTTGCACGTATTTCTGCCATCTCCCCCTAGCCTTCTTCAAATAATGGTTGATCGAAACTGGCTTCTTCATTCAATGGTTGAACAGTCTGCCCGAATGATAGGTGAAACGAATTTCACTGATATTGCTAATATAATTGAAGAATCCACATTTGAATTTGCTTTCGGTTCATTTTGGTAGGTTTCTGTAGGTTTACTTTCGTTTCGGGGGTTTTCGTTTTCTTTTACAATTGCCCCTCTAGTGTACATGTATATAGATTTATTTTTAGACAAATGTTGTCTTACTCAAAACATAAATATATACATTAAATAAGTAATGGATTACATAACTGGGATCATGATTCTTTTTGCAGATAGAGACTTGCTGGTTATGGGTTACACTCTGTATTTTACCAGTACACCATCAGTTCACGAATTGTATTGGTGCATCTTGTTCCTCATGCATAACCCGGATGTGGTTCTACGCATGCGCGAAGAAATACAAGAGAATGTTGGGATTAACCAATCCGTGACAATGGCTGACCAAAGCAAGCTTCCTTTTTGTTGCGCCGTGATGTATGAAGTTCTACGTGCGTCTTCCGCCATTGTTTTCTCTGCTACACGTGTGATTTCAGAGGACATCGAGGTGAACGGTTTCACTCTGCCAAAAGAGGCCAGGTTGATGCCAGTATTATGTACCATCAACCTGGACCAAGCTATTTTCCCGGAGCCAGACAAATTTAAGCCAGAGCGATTTCTGAATGAGAATGGGGAATTAGCTGGCCACGAGAAGGTGTACGCTACATTTGCGCTAGGTAGGTAACACATGCAGAATCATAAAGGATAAGAATTTTCCTCTTTCTTATATTTACTGTTGATACGGGATTTTCATTAAATACGGAGTTCGGCAAACTATAATACAATGATAGTCTCTCTCATCCTCGAAAAAAGGTATTGAGCAGTGTGTGGACAGAAGGGTTATGTGGGCCGTCACTTGGGTGATCAATTTTCCGCACCGTCCGATTATTTTTCATATGATCAATATATTGCCAGTATCTCCATATCACAAATATATATATCTAGTAATTAAACAGATTTTGGTTGGATTGAAAATTGAGAACTAATACACAGGTAGGTTAAACGCCCAAAATCATACCAGAAAGCAAAACTAGATCGTTTGTCTCGGAACAAAACGAGAGGGATTCTCGACGCTACAATCTGTCGCCATATTATTTTTTTTTTGTGATTTGTTCGTCATATAATTGTGCCCCCTTAATTGTTTATATTCATATGAAGCAAGAATTGTACTAGAAACTTTACGGGATAAAAAAAAAAACTTGCCGTGTCCCTTCCAACGTTACCAATCTAGGTATTATAGATGATGTGTTATCAATTAACAAATCATAATTTCAAGAATTATTTCCATCTTGATATACTCCTGACGAACTCGTATAACATTTAAAGGATCACCACAGAATCTGACAATTATTGCTTCATATTTGGATTATTTTAACTTAACATGACTCAATGTCAGACGACAACTATCATATATGTAAGTCGTGATACTTTAACTTTGCAATCGTCAACTTTCCCTTTCTATGTAGTATATATACCACTATCACTGCTTATGGTGTGTAATATCTCCCAGATTGATATCGATACGAAAAGAGCATGCTATGCGTTTACGGAACTTTTACAAGCAGAGCCAACTACTACACAAAAAAGTTTGAATGCTCTAGGCGTTTTACACGAATCTCTCGTTTAAGTCCATCATTTCGCAAATTCTCGCGGGTGCTTTATAATGACCTGTTTGCGATTACAAATATCACTGAAGTACTATGTGACTGATTTGTTTACCTTTTATGATTCTTGTTTGACTACGGGTAAATCCCGTTTACTTTGATTTCTGAACTAAGCGGGTCACGAGCGGGGTGTGACCGTCAAGCGATGAGGATTGCTTCACTCCTCCATGGCACCTGATCCTACTTCGCTTTTTGCGAGGGTCCGTGTTGCCCTACACTCGATTTTATGTATATGTTTTTGAGTATATGATTACGTTTACACAATGTTAACTTCGCCTTTTTTGTATATAATTTGGAGTCCCGAAAATCGCTTTAAGTGATAAAATAAATGTGACCCACGGATTCAATATTTTAAAAAATGTGACCCTGAACGATGACATGGGTGATCAAATCTTGAATGCATTGTCAAAGAAAAATCACGGAGGAAGTTTAGTTTTTACTCATTTTTTGTCTTAAAATCCACTTATTCGCTGCGAGGGATCAACCTTTAAACAACTGTATCCTGACCGGAGCTTTATATACAATCTCAATCGTTTAATCTCATTCTTGGTTTTTAAAAAAAAACTATTTGAAAAATCGTTGATTGCCACGTGATATGTACAATGGATTGGTGTCGACAATAAGCTCACGGCGGATTTGTGACCGGTCAGAATTGCATGCTTACTCCCTCCTCCTAGGCACTTGATCTCACCGCTGGTCTTGTCAGGGCGTCTTTCTTTTTCCCCAAACTCTGGTTTTTGTATTCTATTGTACTTATGTCATCGATCACTGTCGTTATATTTGCCTTTACCATGTTCCACCTTTAAACCATGAAAATGCCATTCATAAATTCAAATTGAACGTAATAAAAACCGGAACCATGGGTAAAGTGACCAAAGATATTAGTAATGGAAACTGATATGTATTGCATAAGATATATCTGATGTGGTCCATGCCTTCGAAAAAAGCTTTATACTTCCTGTATCTGTGAAGTAGGAAAAAGTTACAACACCTCTGACTTTTTCAGAACAAAGAACATCCTTGAAGTTTTCTTGATTCATGTGATGCAGAAAAAAAATAATGTCTGGAAGCTTTAGTCAAAAAATACTAAATATCCTTTATTAAAAACTCAAAAGTGAATTTATTAAAAATGGAAGGTCAAGAAAACTACATTGACATCCAAAAAAGGACTCTCTACATAAGGTGTAAAAAAGGTACTTATTCTTAACCATAATTCCCAAGTCGTACTGTACAACTTACCCTTTTTGTCTCCAAATTCATTGACTGTTATGTTTCTAGAGGTCTAGAAAAATGTAAATAATACTAAAAAAAAAAAAAAAAAAAAAAACCAAAAAAAAAAAAAAAAAACAAAAAAAAAAAAGAAGACAAAAAGCAGTTAAGATCTGATCGAAAAGCCCCTGATAAGAATTGAGATTGAGAAGGAAAAAAGGGGGGGAAACAGGTGTTAATAGTTGGGACATTGTCCATAGTTGTCACTTCCTGTTAGGACATCCTACACTGAGGAGAAGTGGCGTGGTCTAACCAATTACAAAAAGGCGAACGTTAACATTGGTTAACATCCCTGACGTCAGCGAGTTATGCGAGCGGAATTCCTAACATTTTCATTTTTAATTAGTTGGTAGTCTAGCTTCTATCTACAAGTAAGTAGTTTGTAATGCTGTCTATTTGAGGTCCGAGAGATTGTTTGGCCACAAAACCTTGCGAACAATAAATGTCTTCTATTCTTTACAGTCACTGGTGCGGCATAACTACGATATTGTTTGAAAACGAGGCTGGCGAAACCCTCCTCTCTGAATGATGTCAAGAGCATTTCACATGCACTATTCCGTACGAAGTTGTCGTTGTGAAAAAGAATAAAAGTAATCAAACGGGCGATTAAAAGTCATAAATGCAACCTTTGATGTACAATGTGTAATTTCTAGATTGTGCAGTATATTTTTTCTTTAATTTTTATGCTAAAAGCTTACAATACATACATGTTATATCAAGAATCCAGTACGTGATGAATCATCGCTTGTACAATGCTTTCACTAGCATACAATACATATTTCTAATTTTTCCTATTGATTGTGCAGAACTAAATCGTAACTTTTGTTTTGGTATGTTATGCTTAAGAAAATAAACGTCATGAAAATTACCTCTAATTCAACACGACAAGTACTCGACTGAAGTTAATATTAAAAGCAATGCTGAGGTTGCCTCATTGACAAATATCTTTGTTAGTTTGAGCTAATCAGGGTTCTTTCCAACAGTCGTGAGTTGGACATTCCAATGGACACGAATTGTGCTTCCTTATGTAGCCGCCTTGACCTATTCTTATATGTCTAATGAGCGAATTCATTTTCAAAGCTTCTAAATATGAAAAGAAGATATCACTGCGGTTGGACGTTTGATATATTGATGACCGATTTATCTATCAATAACAATAATAATAATATATTTTCATTCATACGTCGGATTCATATTTCCCACGTGACTAAAAATAAAGGAAAACCACATATTTATCTTCTATACCTGCTTCGTACTTGAATATTGTTATCGAACATTACCATTAACAGTTTTAAACCAACAACTCAACTTTCATGACAAATGGGACGATTTCAGCTTCCATTGTCAACCTCCCAAACTTATTGTAGCCAATATTCTCCATCCCTGCATATGTTGTATATTCTCTCAACTTAATCGAATTACCGGCAAAACTTTGTTCTGCATCCCTATGATCAAGTATTGAGTGGAGAATAGATTACTACAAACAAGTTGTTTGTTTGCAGTTTGGTTTTTTCAACAGTCACGTTTAAAGGCAAGCATTTCGTAAGATTCTTATAGTCCCAGTCTATAACGCTTTAATTTGCACGTTAGTGACCTTTCATTGAAAATCAAAAAGCTTTTGATGTGTTTGAACAATTGGTTAAGCCGTTTGTATACACTGGATTGACTGACGGATTGCTTTTCCCCATCAAGACCAATAAAGCTCACAGCGGGTGTGGACCGGTCAACAGGGTGTTACTCCAAGGGCACCCTATCCCCCTTCTGCGTATAGTCCAGGGGTCCGTATTTGCCCTCATTCAAACATATTCCAGTCTTCAGAATGCAAATGGTTAAAAAAAAGCTCTAACTAAAATCACCATGAGTGACCTTGACCAAGGAGTTTTAAGAAGCAACAAAGTAACAAAACACGAATTATGAATATATGAAAGATATTACATAAATGTCATTGCGCAGCGAACATAAAAGAGTCTACCATTCCACAATTCATGAAAGTTTTGAAATAAGCTATGGTCCAACAGTATCGAAAACACCATTGCATCAATGAAAAATTGTTTACTTGAAAAAAATGTTATGATTAATTAATCAGATATAATGTTGATGTCCTGCTTCATAAAATGTTCACTTCATAATGAAAAAGTCCAATATTGGCAGGTGTGAAAGGCTGCAACATTAGGCGTATGCTTGGCACTTATGGCCTTGGAGAAAGAAGGATCGTTATCCTGGTTATCGTGTCAATCTTGTTGTGATAGGGGGAGCCCACGTGTGGCAGGACCTCGTTTTATTGCAGTCTCATCCAAAGGACCAATCCCACTTAGTCGCCTATATGCAACAAGCAAGATCCTAATCATGATCTACACGGTCGTTAAAAATATGTGTTACACAATATATAAAAGCCGTAGGTTTTTATCGTGCCTCAATACATTATAAGATTAAAAGATGTACGGCATGTAGATGTGTTCTATGTGTGTGCTGTGGGGGGGGTATTCAATTGTAAATAACCTGCAGTACTTTGAACCATTAAAACAGAACTACGACACTTCGCGCGAGGACACGCTCACTTTGGGTGAGTTTACACGTGTAAATAGAATTAACTATTCAATACATATTACTTTTACTTTTTCTCCCTGGATATCCTTTAGTTTGATCCGATTTGGTTAATTCCTAATAGTTCCAGTCCCACTGGTCACGTTTCGGGCCATCCCGTTTTTACTACGTTTTTAAAACGTAGCAGCCAGTTACCCGTTACTTATACGTAAAACGTATCGATGCCGTAAAAATCTTATAAAAACCTATATATGTGGCTGGGCTATACCGATAGAATCAAGCTTTCATCGATTCCGTTATATTGTCTGCACCGACAATACAAACGTGGGCAAAAAATTATGAAACGTAAATGAAACGTAGAAAAACGTACAGAAACCGTACACGATACGTAGAAATGCATAATGAAAGCGCAGCTTGATTCAGAGAGAAACTGGAGGATTTTCTGTGTACTTTCATTCAAAATACGGTACATGTATTCTATTGTATGTGTACACGTTTTTGATAGTTGTCTGTTACGTTATTTGCACTGTATAGACAAGCATAGTCAGGTTTCATTTACGTTACGTGTAGATAATGTATACGTTTGTATACGTCTCGTCAAGCACAGCTCCCACTGCACGTTTCCGGGCATGCCCGGTTTTATTTACGTTTTGAAAACCCTCCCGTTTACTAGCGAGCACCGCTAATATTTACGTAGGAAAAAACGCATCGATGCGTGTTAATGTGAAACGGCCTATATACGTGAATATAAACGTAGAATCAATCTTCATCGACCCGTATATATTGGTCAGCACAATACGTGGGCAAAAAATTAAACGTAAAGATTATTGAACGTTAAGAAAGAAAAACGTACCCACGATAGCGTAGAAATGCGTTAATAAAAACGTAGCTGATGCTAGAGAGAAACCGTGAAGGGTTTTTATTTGTTAGCCTTAGGATAAATTAGAAATACAAAAACTAAGAGTTGGGTAAACACGACCCTGGACACAAAAAATTCAGTTTTGAAATTTATTTAGCATCCCAAGTTTCTTTGAAAAAAAAACATATTACCACTTGTTATTATTGAATATGAACTTCATCTTATTCACATATCAATTCCATATCCACTGTGAGAGCATTTATGGTTAGCTTATTTATGGGCAAAGGCTATCGACAAAACGGTTTTAGTAAAATTAATATGATTTATTCTTCAGCAGAACATTTGTAGGTATCGCATACAATCCTTTACCAAAATTTTTTTTCTCCTACTATTTTATGCACATTTTGTAATATTACTTTTTTTAGTTCGTCTCATTTCCCCCAATGATTATACTAAAAGTAGTTAATATCAAAATTAAATTCATATGCATATTACCCCCCACCCCCCCCCCCCCCCCCCCCCCGCCCCCCCCCCTCCGCCCCCCCCTTTTGCGACCCAAACGATATTATGTATAGCTGAATTAAACCCTAATAGTAAGTTTAAAAGTCCTAAAACCCAGAAGCTTGCTGGCCACCACTATGGCTTATCTCAGATGTCTTAGTCATAGGGGTCCCCTCCTTCAACGGACCCCTCGTTTTTTGACAAATTTCGCTGATTCGTCCATTGACCGTAAGCTTGCGCCCTTCATGAATTAATTTGAGGCGGCTCTCCTCGTTCAGTTGTTGATATCCATCAAATAATTCCAAATTAAGCTTGCGCCTCATTAATACAAAAAGGCGCATTTAATATCGTGTCAACCGTAATCATAGTCCCCAAAAACATATATACAAAATCGAGGTGAGGGCACAGAACTCCGGACAAAGCATAAGGAGGGTCAGGTACCATGAGTAGTACAGCATCCTTCTGCGACCGGTCACACCCGCCGTGCCGAGCCCGTAGTTGAAACAAAGCCAAACGAGGATTATCCGTAGTCAAATTTAGCAGGAAGGAAAATTTACAGTTCTAACAATGGGTAATGAAACAAAAATCCAGGTCGCAGTCAACATTATGAACTTAGTGATAAATTTGTTAATCGCAACAACGGTTCATTAAGCGACCGTATTTTTAGAATTTTGCCGGAACATGTGAATGTTAAAATTTGTTTAGGTTTTCCCAATGACTCTTTTTGATTAAATTTTATTATCGTATTATGATGTCAATTTCAGATAAACTAGACAATCCTGCTAGACATTGGTGTGAAACATCAGTGAAGGAAAAACAAGCCGTGTATTTATACTACATTATCAGATGAAATGTTTCATGGAGTGTATTTGTGTTGAATCACACCAGTAAACAGATTTTTATTCTTGGATTGATATTAACATGTCCAACAAACAAGTAGACACAGTAGGCAAGCTGACACAGTGATTGTCACGACTAATATCAGATACTGTACCAACTTTGACCCCATGGACTCCACAAAGACCCTAGGAAATATTTTGTCGCTACTTCTGTACACAGTCCCGATGTCACCAAATCCGTATGCCCTGCCGGGTCAGGAGAACCGTTGATAAACTCTCCATTCCGATCAATCATGTGACGCCGTCATCACTAACGAGCTAGGATCCGGCCATGTGGACGTCGCGTACAGATTGCCATAAGTATTTTGAATCCCGACCCCGTCCTGACCGACGTCTTGTAGCGGAGAACCGGGATTTCCGTCCCTGCTGCTCCAACACCACCACGGCTGGTCATTAGAACCACCCGTTTCTTTGACTTGGCATGGTATCGCCGTTCGCACGTTTGCTCTGCTATTATTAAAAAAGGAAACTTATAAAGAGGCTGACCGTGGGCGTCGTTACTGATCTGCACCGCTCACGCCCTCCTTGTTGTTATCGACATAAACCTTTACCAAAGTCCTCACAATCAAATCATCCCCACCAGGTAGTTCGCCCGTCCTAGATAGGGAGGAGTGCACACAGAAAACCGACCAGTTTCCCGTGGTTCTGATTACGTTGTGTGGTCTTCTGTCTATGTGTATTTTCTTTTGATGCTTTTGTTGGATTCGTCGATTTGTTACAGCAAATCTCTCCAATCGTAAAGTCACAGCGTGATAGCCCCAGAAATGGGATGTATTCTGTTGTAATCTCGTCCGTTTCGTTCCAGTTTTTTTTGTCCCTATGAGCATGATCCAGCCTTCCTCATTTCCTACCCAAAACTTGTTTACGATTGCACAGGGAAATATGATATCTAACTTCTGTATATTAGAGGCCACCACATATCGAATTCCAAACATTACAGGAGAACCAATAGAAATATCTCCTCGATACATCAAATTTTCCAGTATTTTTGTTTTGGTTTTATATCCGTAAAATTTCTTTGGGCATAGCTTAGTTTGCCAAACAACATCATGACCGCCGTATCCTTGTTGAATGGATTTTGGTTGATTACTTTGAGGACTTTTTCTTGATGTTGGTAATTCTTGTCCTCTGTAACTTCGCCAGACTGGAGGAATTCTCATTTCGGCAGCCCCCCGCTGTTCTCGTACGTCCTCTTTCTTTCATCTTCAAACCAGCGATGAAAAATATCTTCATAGTTCCGATAAAAAAACGAGAAACAATGGCTGTTTGAGTTTCGAGATTCCTCATTCGACAGATTTGTCGCGGATATCAAAGATCCTTGAAGTTTTTCCTGGAGGAATGGGTCTACTAAGTCCCTTAATCTGTTTGGCATTTCTTCATCGCATTCGTTCTCCTTATGTCGTTCTTTTTCTCCCTCGGACTTGTCTCTGGTCAGATAATTTCTTTAAGCGTTCACGCAGCTTTTGGCAGGATATTATTTTTCGCATTTGAATGTTGTCTCTGCAGGGTCTTTTAGTCTAGGATGTTCTTTCAATGTTCCTTAAATGCTCTTGGAACGTTATGGCCTTTCCAGGCGTCTTCCTTCATTACATTATCAAACCGGAAGCTTGAATTCCTTGGACAACACCCATGTCCGCTAAGAGAATTCTGATGGATGTGACAGGATGCGGTGTCTGGAAAATATGGCCTCTATCCTCTTGGTAGGGAGGACAATGACTGGGATCTGGTTTGGGTTGCGTTGCTCTTGGTTAGTGACTGTCCCGGCATACCTGACACCAGGTTGTCGGCGTACAGGTGTTACCAGTAAATCTCAAGCGTTTCGCCTCCACCAATGTGTACCATTCCACATCAGTGCTGGGAAAACACTTTACTGTCCCGTCGGGACATCTGTAGATTGTAAAACCTAAAAACTAAATAATGTAGACTTTACTGATATCATGGTACAATAATGATGGTGAATCAATGTTGTTTTATGTCTGGTGCGATAAACAAAACAGGACTGTGCAAAAAAAACACAACAACAACAAACAAATGAAGGACAAGAAACAAGTTTACACCTTCGTGCAAATTAAAGACGACCAAGGTGAAAATAAACACTAAATTGAGCCATATGCGTAGTGTGGTTTGATGGTGTAGGCGTAGTGGGTGGTACTGGAGCTGATGGTTGTTTGTAGGATGGCGGTGGTGGGGTGTGTGGTGGTGTTGGCCTGAGGTGTGGAAAGAGTGCAAGATTAACTATGTATGAGGGTGGGATAAGAGGGAAGTGTGAGATGTGTGTACATAGAGTGGAAGTAAATGATTGAGTAGAGTGAGGCAGAGAGTGTTTTGTGTGTGGTAGTGATTTTGATGTGGAGGTGGGTGGAAGTTATGTCGTGGAGGAGGAGTTAAGAGTAGAGATGGATAGAGGTAGAATCATGGGGTTATTTCCAGATTGTCTTCGGCAATAGCTATGAGCTATGGTATATGTAGAAAATATTATGAGATTGATGAAGTAGAGGGTTGTATAGGAGATGAAAGGAATGAGATTGTGTTGAAGTAAGAATATGAATTAAAACTGTTGTCATGTGAATTGTTAATTCAATGTGATCCCATCAAGGCGGGTTGGTGCGTGAGTGATATAGATTACTCAGTATCATGAGGTCCAAACGTGATGGCCACTTCAGGGGGCATCCGCTGTGTGTATCCGTGGCGGAATCGCCTCCATATAAGGGTAATGATCCTAGCGACAGGTGACACTACAAAACAGCATCCAACTAGTTTGCCAACAAACATGCATATATTGGATTTGAATAAATGCCCGTGTCAATTCATTGCACAAGGAAAAATAGGGGAAAAGATTTATGTGAAACTGTAAATATTAATGGAAACAAGACATAACATATACAAAACAATGAAACAGAGCGAAAGGAAACACAATTATTACATATAGCCTATTCGTTATCTATATAAACAAAGATATCATTTTTTATAATATATAATTTAACACATTATTTAAAAAAGTTCTGTTTTTTGGTACGTAAAACGCGTTCGAACCCTTACAATGTGCTCTGAAGATTCTGTTATGGGGATATTTGACGATCGAATAATATTTTGGCGCTGCGTGTAAACGAGCAAGCTGTCGCATCAAACTTATACCCCTATCAAATTATACATGGTACATTATCCGTAATTCCAACATTGTTTGTTCTCGATAGTCATAGAGAATCTTAGTTCAAAGGTCCGATTGATCAAATGCTGGATGAATAAGAATCTGAGAGAGAGAGATGACAGAGATGAGAAGAGAGAGAGAGAGAGAGACGAGACGAGAGGACAGAGAACAGAGAGACAGAGAGACGAGGAGAGAGAACAGAGACCAGAGAGACAGAGAGAGAGAGAGATTTTGATTAATTTGCTTTGCAAAGTGATGCCGACATTAAAATTCCGTCCTCGCTGTGAACCGAAACATAAAGAGCCGTGAAAATAAAAGTACAAAATCAAACATTATTGAATACATGGTAAGCACGATGAATATCCCAATCAATAAACTAAACCCTTAATTACTAGATTGTTAATTTGAAATACATTTCAAAAGAGCGCCATAAATGAAAACCAAAACGCCGTGGTGCAGAGAGTTGGCCCCAAGATGTTTCAGGTTACCAAGACGTTTCCGGCACCCTGCAAAGGCATTTCGGCACCAAGATGTTTCGGTCCCAAGACGGTTCGGCACTAAGACGCGTTGCGGCACTAAGGACGCTTCGCCAGTACAGTATTGAGAGACACCCCTATTTAATATGTAGGATGTGTCGGCACCTACGTTAATTTTCTTACATGTAATTAGACTTTAACTTTAGATATTGAAATTGGATACATTTTGAAAGAATTTCACATTAATTAATTTAGAGCAGCGGGTAGGTCTACATTTATTATTCACATTGGGGATACGTGGGAAATGCACAGGAATCTAGTATATGTCTTCCACAATGTGTCTTCAATGTTTACATGTAATTCTCATTCTCATAAGTTTCAATTGCAACACCTTGCAAATGTCAAGAAATTTGATGATTTTTAATTTTTTTTTTTTAAATCGTCGCATAACAATTCGCGCCATTGATGAGTTGTTACCGTTAAAACAGTTCGGTGATACCTGCATCACCCGAAAAAAATACTAAACATTCATTTTGCTTATCATTCTTATATTACAACAAGATAAATGTTCATAGCACTGTGCCTAGTATGTTCAGGAAATTCAACCTCAATTCTTTTTTAACCAATGAGAATCGGCGCTAGGTTGATCACGTTGTTGAAATTAAAATTAAATGATATAGAATATCATATAAAAGGAATGAATTATCTTGCATTTTGTATTCATAAACCCCTTTTGTCCACCAGGATTTTCATTTTCAGACAATTGACGACTAATATACAAATTGTAAACTAAATATGAGTTTCCGTATCATATTAATTTTTTATCATGTACGTTAGTTAAAATTTCTTTAAAAACCAGAGCAGGTATAATATTCATCCAATGAAAATAACATCGAATGCGTGGAAACAAAAGATAAATCATACTATATTTTTTTGTTTCCTAAATTAATATATTTTTTTCTAAAAAATAATCACGGAAGAAGGATACCTACCATGTTTGTTGTTTTACCAAGTACACATTCGATTGGAGAACCCCTTACATTGCTCTTGTTACGAAGGACTTAACTCTACCCTCCGCTACTACTACAATCTTCAAGTTTGTAATATTATTCCATGCTCTCTCTCTCTCTCGTCTCTCTCTCTCTCTCTCTCTCTCTCCTCTCTCTCTCTCTCTCTCTCTCTCTCTCTCTCTCTCTCTCGTCATTCAGTCTTAACTTGTCTCAGTGAGGTACTAAGATAGGCGAATTGGGTCAAATGCTGCATAATGTGTTTATACATGTAGGAAAAATTATAATAAGCCGTTTTTGTCCAAGAAAAGTAGAACTCATACTGGCAGGTCGTTTGCCAGCAACTGCATTATAAATAGGATAAATATGCCGATACAACGACACAGAATATATAGATAGCGAAGTACAAATTTTTTCAACTATCAGCTGTCTATGTATATGTATTATATCCTCAGAGTGATTGCTACATGTCAGTTTAGTAAGTAGATGTTCGATTTTAATTAATCAAGAATGGGGGCTGGATTAGGATCTTTTATCACATGTCCTTTGTGTAATAATGAAATGGTGCATTACATATCATTTAAAACTCCCTTCTCTTCCTGCAAATTACAAAGGTGACAATTTCAGATTTTTAGTTTCCTCTCATTTCTTTTTTGGACATTGTATTTGACAAATCGGCAGACTGGTAGTTCTAGCTGTCTACCGTAGGAAACAAAACAAAACAAAGGCACAACACATTGACACACAAGTCGTTGGGTAGTACATTTCATCTGCTGTCGAGATCTTGGTGTTCCCCATTTTCATCACCGTGAATAAATACGTCCTCTCTGTTATTTCAGAATTTTCATGTTGGATTTCGGTATCCTCAAAGCCCATAATAATTTCCGTTCACTTTGTGGACATTTTCTGCATGTTTACATTGTTTAGTTAACGCAGACAACAAAATATGTGTACACGTCATCAATTATGTACACTGTTGTAAGTTGTAAAATAAAAAGAGGAACTCTTTTGTCTATTTATAGCAAGTGGCCCAATTATCGGCTCTTAATCTCAAATACAGCGCTTATTGGAACGGAGCGATAATGTAGTCCTACATATTACTTTTCTATTTCTTAATATCGTTCACGTTCATCCTGACTGATACATTCTTCGCGCGATCGATGTTACAGCATTATCTAGGTTATATGAGGTCAATGGTTCAAGAAATAATCCAACAGATTAAAGTCTGGAGTTGAACATTCTTTATTGGTATATGAAATTAAATGATAAGAAATGATAATATTTTTTCGGTTGATTCAGGTATCACCGACATTTTGGACGGTAAAACTTTATGCGAAGCGCATTGATGCAGTTTTACCGTCCAAATTTCGGCGATATCTGAATCAGCCGAAACATATAACAGTCATTTCGTAAATCATTTCAGACACAATGGTAGCTATATGATTTACTACTGTTCGCATATTGTGAAATCAAAGAAAAAGAGAAATTCCATTGATGCTTGTGATATTACACTTTTGTTCCCATGAAAAAATTAGATATTTCTGTTTTTAGATTATTGTAAATATACATCAGAGGAAT
>CAJDSM010070061.1:0-11764 GCA_903981925.1 Ostrea lurida
AAATTAACTTTTGTAAACATTATGGAATTTGTATATATGAAAATAGGTGTTAATTTGATTTATGTAAATAATTGCATACCCAAATTGAAAACCATCATGTAATTAAGAATTTTGGTGGACAAAATGTTTTACTAGATGATAATTTAAACTTAGAATGGAATGGGCACAATGCGGGAAAAAAAAGTGCAATAAGAAATTATATGTTAGGAGACAAAATAATTTACTGGACAACAACCTCATTTTGTTGATCGTAAATTCACTTGGTGTGAAGACAAAAATCGAAATTTTGGTGGATAAAATCACTGTTCTCGTCCTTGACAAAATTCCATTTGTGACAGAACAAAATTCCACTTTTGTGCTTGAACGAACAAATCGAATTTTGTTGGACAAATTCACTTCTGTCATGACAACATTCATTTTGTTCATGACAAAATCTTCAATTTTTGTCATGACAAAAAAATTCAGTTTTGTCATGACAGAAGATCATTTTGTATAAACGAAATTCAACCTTTTATCATGACAAAATTCGACTATTTGGTCATAGGACAAGAACCTTTGATCACCTAACAAAGAATTACACTTTGTCATGAAAAATTCAATTTTACATAACAGATGCAAACTTTTTGTCTGACAAATGAATTCAATTTTGTCTCACAAAATTTACTTTTCTTATTTAATGCAAACAAGATAACAAAAGTTTATTTTGTATGCAAATGAGATCAAAATATTTGCACTACATAATTGACAAATTACCAATTTTGTCATTGACAATAATTGATTATTTACAAAAATGAATTTTGTCGTGACAAAAGTTAAGTTTCAGGTTCTACAATATTCAATTTTGTGTCAACTGAAAATCTAATTTTGTACAACTTATCAATACAAAAAATGAAGTTATTATGAAGCAACATACTTTTTGTGTCAAGAAATGAACTTGTTATGACGGAATTCTTTTAGTGTACACAAATTGGTTTTGATTAGCAAAAGATCAAGTCCCAATCGGCGCCCCGTAAGTGGCGGATCCAATAATTTCATAACGGGAGTGGGGGTGTTGGGGGTGTTAGAAGGCAGGGGCTGAGTGGAAATTAATAATATAGTTCGCATTTAATTTAACATATTGATAAGTCACATGCGGATGGAGTACCGTATATACTCACCTATAAGTCGGTTCGCCTATAAGTCGGGTATGTTTTTAGAGATCATTTTGAAGGATTTTGCCATTGACCCGCCTTTAAGTCGGTACAACTTTTTGCCAGAATCGGTTGACTATTTCTAATCAAAGTTACACTGATTTTGCCCCTATTTCAAAAATGATGCCGGTATTTAAGTATTCTTTCATCAAAAATCAATATCATGTCAATTCTTTTATTATTCACCTGTGTTGTTTTATATTTTTATGTCCAGATTAATTTGTCTGGACGATGATCGTGATAATCATCAGAGTTGTTTTAAAAATTTGGTACATTTCGCCGACTAGAAAATTACTGATCTCCCTAGGACTCGGCTTTAGTCGGACATAGACTTTTGGACCAAAATTCCGACTTATAGGCGAGTATATACGGTAATCTTGAGATTATTGATTGGTGGTCTGTTACATGTATTGAAAACACCCTACAATCTTGTCCAATGTACATGTATTGAAATATATAGTATACAAAAAGGCGAAGTTAACATTGTGTCAAACGTAATCATAATCCAAAAAAGCATATACAAAATCGAGTGTAGGGCAACACGCACCTCCGACAAAAGCGAAGGTAGGATCAGGTGCCATGGAGGAGTAAGCATCCTCTGCTGACCGGTCACACCCGCCGTGAGCCCTTTGTCGAAATAAAGTAAACGGGATTACCCGTAGTCAAATCTAGTAGGAAAATGACAGTCTAACAAAGGGTATGAAACAAATCAGTCAACATATGACTTTAGTGATAATTTGTAATATAATGCCTCTGGACGTAGTATGTATATAAGATAATGATGATATAACGGTCAATTCTTATCATTGGTACGTGTACATATATCGTATTGTGTAAATAAAGCAGACCTGGATTTCAAAGAGAAGGCGAGAAAGAGAGTATGTCACTTCAATTACAGTTACTTATCCTTACTTTAGTGGCATGCTTTTGTTTTTTTAAAAACTGCAAAGGTAAGATTCCTCTTGGCATCAAAATATATTTGATATATAATTGTTTACTGCACATGTTATGATCATATCATTTCACACTGAATTATGTGTGCCAGTTTCAAGATTTGTGTCGCTAGATTTTCGTATTTCTCTCTATATAAGTTGGTAATACATGTAACAACTTCCGCAACTAATTGCCCTATCCGGAGTGCATGCATGGCAAGTGTTTTGGGCAGTAGTGTATTGCTAATATCATATAGGCAGGTTAAAAGACTTGCTTTTCCATGGCGATGGAATTTTCTAACTCTTCATGTGATTTTCTTACAGCCGATGGCTGCCACTCGGGGTGGATTACTTTTGGAGAGAAATGTTACATGCTATCGCGCATGCCTGAACCTTGGGCCACTGCCTCGGTATCATTTAACGCCTATCTAATGAATTTTAAAACAGTATAATATCGAAGATAAAATGAAAAAATTAAAATTTTATTTCGAATAAGTTCATATACGAGAGAGAGAGAGAGAGAGAGAGAGAGAGAGAGAGAGAGAGAGAGAGAGAGAGAGAGAGAGAGAGAGAGAGAGAGAGAGAGAGAGAGAGAGAGAGAGAGAGAGGGAGAGAGAGAGAGTATTAACTGCTTTCTTGCTACAAGGATGTGTGATCTCAAACTTACATGTACATGTATTTATTATATGCACTTTGATTTTTGTTAAAAAATCTTTATCATAAAAGGTAGCAAAGAGTCTGGACTTTGTTGCGCCCGAGAGTAAATGATCGTAAATGTCGCACTGTTTCTATCATTTATCTATCATTTTATATGTTTTGTACATATTTTTTTTTTTGGCTGGGACGCTTTGTGTCATGTGGCTGCTTAGCCTGTTTTAACTTTCATGTAGTTCTATTAAAAGTCAATTTTCAGACTGACATCCAGCAAATTTGATTATGTATTTTGCAACTCTGGTTTCTTTAATTTGGTAGTTTTTGATAAATTACAATTTTTTTTTCGAGATACGTATTCACTGTATATATACGAGTTATTTCCCTGCATGTAGATTTCGCGTACATGTACAGGTATACATGTATAGTAAGGCACGCAACAATTTGTTTACATGCGGGAATGGGACAAATAAATGAATGCACTCAGTAAGTTTCTCTTACACAATCTCATCATCCGAATTTGATTGATACACAAACTAAGTGATAATTATTTAGGGAGTAATTAATTACATGGAATTATAATATATCACGTTATTTTGTTAGTTCATAGCCAGGATATTACAATGTACTTGCAAGTATGACATTGGGTTTTTTTCCCCACACTCGTTAAACATTTCTTTTGCTAGTATTTTGTATTTCCTACATTTGTAACATATTCAAAAAGAAGCTGATATTACTACATTTAATCAACTTCCTCACGGACTGTAGGTGCACTCAGTGGCGTACCTAGTACTACCTTCCATGTATGCTTGCATGCTCAAGCATGCACATCATTTTGCAAAAAAAAAAAATCCCCTTTACTTCATTTTAAGATAATGAATAGTCCGTGGGGACCCGGGTTATAATAGGTCCTCAGACCCTTGGTTGTCATAAGAGGCGACTATATGGGGCTCTCGGATAGACCGCAAAAACGAGGTCCCGTACGTGTCACAGCAGTGAGGCACGAAAAATCCCTCCCTGCTCAAAGGCATGAGCGCCGAGCATAGGCCTATATTTTGCAGCCCTTCACCGGCAATGTTGATGCTTTCGATGATGAATAAATATATTCTCGAATGGAGACGTAAAATAATGAATAATCAATCAATCAATAATTTTACAATTAGATTTACCACGGATTCCATCAGTACCACCTATTATTATTTTTTTTACTTTGAATTTGGCCGTTGTGTCATACTTTTGATTTAAAACGATGTAAATGCCTGTATTCTTCAATTTTTGTAATGATTTACGGGCGTCTAAATAGTCAGAACCCCGAAGCCCTCAGGAGCTTCACCCCAAGGGCCCCCACCAAGGTTTTGTCCTGGACTCACCTTACGTACGGAGACTCCTATACCCTTTGCCCGTAAGAACAAGCACAACAGTTTCGGCCTAGGTACGCTACGGACTGTCCCCCTGTCCCAAAACTAAATGCATCTCATACACAGAAGAGCTGTTTATCTCGAAACTGGCGTATTACTAGATTGTCTTTTTAGCCGGGTACCCCGGCTATAGGCATGGTCTGCTCTGCGCGTATTGATCCGGAAGCGGCCCCAACAACCGCCAAAATAAACTTACACGCTTCATAATCAATGCATCGTAGTTTGTTTTTGAATGCCAAGTCCATGATAACTCTTTATAATTTCAAACGAAGTTTTGATATTCAAAACAATTGTAAGCGAAAGGGATTTTGTAGTAGCGTAGCGGAGAGCTTAGTACTGTCTCTCTAGTGAGCTAGCGAGGTTTTTCTGGCCATGATGTAGAGATTCTATCTTGATCACGCAAGTTAAGCAACGGTGAGCGTGGTTAGCACCTGGATTGGTGACCGCTATATGTTAGACTTGATAATTTTTCACTCATATGTAGACGTCACCATTGCCGGTGAAAGGCTGCAAAATTAGACCTATGCCCTTTTCAAAAACAGGAAGAAGTCTTTATCGAGCAACACTTACTGTGAACACCGTTTTGTTGTTGTTGTTTTGTTTTTTCCGTTTTGTTTTTGTTTAGTGGGTTTTTTTTTTTCAATACAGTACCCGGCTATCAGTAAATTAAGTACTTTGATTTTATTCTCTGAAAAAGATTGTGTACACGAATTACACTTTGTTAATAAGTCTCAACGAGTTTAACTCTGTGTTGCAGAGCTATTGCCAAACCTATCATGGAAAATTAGCCGAACCGACTACACAAGAGGAAGACACATTTCTCGCTGCTCAAGTCCATCACCTTAGTAAGCATTTCAAACTAGTCCGTCACACCTAAATTGTCAAATATTGGTTTTTTTACGTACTGACATACCATTGGTTCATTGCGCATCCTGGCTCTTGTAGAGATGTTCTTTTGGATTGGAATAAGTGACGTCATAGTTGAGAACCATTGGATTTATTCTTCCACGCAAACCAACCTAACAGTCGGTAACTGGAAACACGGGCAACCAGATGGACGTTCCGGAGAAAACTGTGCATTGATGGACGGTCATTCCAATGGACAATGGAGAGATTGGAACTGCGATGCCGCGATGAGATTCATTTGTGAAAAGTATATAGAGTAAGAGTCATTTTGTATATAAGACGTCTCTCTCTCTCTCTCTCTCTCTCTCTCTCGCTCTCTCTCTATCTCTCTCTCTCTCTCTCTCTCTCTCTCTCATAAAAAGCAAACATTCTACTGTATGCGGAAGTTCACTGACGATTTTCATTATCACATTTTCCTTTCTCCTTTTCAGCGAACACTTTCCAGCTTCTCAGACAATTGGGTAATGCGTTTTTGTACAAGGATGGCATTAAAGTGTGTTCAGTAATTGATTGTGCCTTTTCTTAATTCATCAAGTCCAGAAAACATGCGTGTGTTGTTATTGTTTGACAAAATTTAGATACTTACACGAGTTGTAGACTCACAAATAGAAGAACAGGTATGGGGTATCCTATATTCAGAGGACAAAATCAAGGTTTTACCCAGCATCTACTGCTACTCCCGACACCAATTCTTATTCCGAGTTATTTTTCCATATTTTACTTGTTCTGTTTAGTCCAACATCTTGCATCTTGTATCGCCAAGATCTCGGTATAGAGAGGTTTCACTTTAAATTTCACTGCAGCATAGCAAGTGTCTGAACTTTTCTCACATCAACAACATCACAATTTACGATTTTGCAACAGCTTTGCCACATATAAACAACTGCTTTTTCAATGAAAATGGAAAAAAGGAAATATGCATACCCTAAAATTTTGAAAATAAGCCGCAGCTTATTTTAAGTTTTTGTAAGAAAGTAGGGGCTTATTTTCAAAACCGGCTTATTTTCAAATGCCGTTTTATTATCAAAACAAAAATATGGTAGTCTGTTGTTAGCGGCTAAACGGATTATATTTATAAATATCCAGTATTTTTAAATGTTTTGAATGATAAATTATTAAAAAATCTAAAATTCTAATATAATTAATATGTATGATATCAAAACATGTTTGCATTAAATACATGTATTTGGTTATAAAATCTTCAAATGCTGAATATCTGACTATAACGGCTAACTTTCAAATAGGGCTTATTTTCAAAAAAATTGTGGTGCAGGAAATTGGAGGCTTATTTTTAGGTCCGGTTAATTTTCAAGATTTTAGGGTATATTGTGATTCATCCACTTTCTTAAGCATCGTTAATTCTACGCAGAAGAACTCTGAAGTTGACATTAAAACGATGCTAAAGTTCCACGTTGACAATATATTTGCATGGTGATCAGATCATCCATCAGTCTGTTGGAATTCCCATGAGCACGGATCGTGCTTGTTTAGTAGCTGACATGTTTTTTTTTTTATTTTTCGAGGCAGAATGTAAAGGCAAAGATAACGAATAGTGATCAATCTTGTAAGTCCTAAATAGAATACAAAAACAAGAGTTGGGCAAACACGGACCCCTGAACATACCAGAGGTGGAATCAGGTCCCTAGGAGGAGTAAACATCCCCTGTTGACCGGTCACACCCGCCGTGAGCCCAAAAATTCTACATGAGAGAAAAAAATCTTGTGACGACGTTTTAATAGATAAATATCTGTTAACAATGTTCTTTTTTACTAATACAGTATGTCGATATACGAGTAACCCAGTGGACTTTAAATGAAACTTTAAAGACATCACAGAGTCTTCCAAATCTTCTTCGTGCTTGGATATTACATTGCACATAGATGTTAACTGCAAATTAAGAAATGAGCATTATGACAAACAGGGTAGATTCAGCTTCTCCATTGTTAACTTCCCATTATCATCTGCATATGGTGTTCATGTTTGTAAACTGATTCGTTTTCCGTATAAGTTTATGAATAGAGGAAGGCTACTAGCAAATAAGCTGATGTAACAGGGGTTTAAACAGTCTCGTTTAAAGGAGCATCGGCACCGTTTGAACCGAAAATCTTCAAATTTTAATTTTTTCCCATTTTTTAATGTTTACAATGCTCAACTAGAGTATCTTTGATGGTTTGCAAATATTTTAATGTCAGTTGTTCGAGTTTCAAGTGAGATACAGCGCTCACACTTTGTGTTATGTAAACAAAGCTCGTGCCATGTTTTTGTTTACATATAGATTGCTTGATAGAAAAAAATCATGCTTTGGACAAAACAAGATGTGACGAACACTAAAAACTGTTAAATTTTGTTCATAATTAACTTGTAATTTCAAAAATTCCTTTAACAAAACTACAATCTCAAGTAAACAAAAATATGACTCGAGCCTTGTTTAAATGTGAGTGCTGTATGTAACTCGACAACTGACATTCACTGACCATCAGAACTACCTTAGTGGGGCATTCATTTTTAAATATTAAAAGTGCAAAAATGAAAATTTTTCACTATAAATTGTGTCTATTTACCTTTCAAGTCAACGTTTTGCAAATTCTATGGTCGTTATATAATGATATAGTTTGCCAATCCACTGAGTCAAATGCTATCTGACGTTTTTCATACGTTTACCTGATTGAGATAAATGGCTCACGGTGGATATGACCGGTCGACAGGGGATGTTTACTCCTCTTAGGCATGCACTTCTTCCCAGCTCAGATGTGTCCAGAGGTGCGTGTTTGCCCAACTCTTAATTTTGATTTTTTTTTTTTTTACATGAGATTGATCGCGGTTCGTTATCTTCGCCTTTTCGTAAAGAGGAATACATGTATTTAGTTTTTGAATTTGTTTAAACTTTAACCGGTCGCGATAGTCTAGGGGCTGTGTACAATGGAACGTGTGCGTCATAGGCGGGAGGCCCGTGTCCGATTCTCTTTAACAAAGACGGCTAACGTCGGTAGTGACTGTTTAGTCGCCAAGCATTCGGCATTGAAAGTGAAAATCACGTGTGAAAGGATTTTTTATTAACTTTGTGAACAAAACCCTAGACATATGATAGACAATCTAATATCACTGAACATTTGACATACCAGGTATGAGGAGTAACGTGCGGGTGGGTGGGGGAGGGAGGGGCAGTGACGATCTTAATTACTGGAGTCTAACAAGTTTGTACTTGATTTGCCATTAGACTTCACGCACGAACACAAATTGGTTGTTTTATTTCTGAGCGCGAAATAATTTCCCGTTTTATGAATGAGCTACTCTAATGCTATTGTTTACTGACCAAATCTTATAGTACATGTATCTCTGGATAATGTAGATCAAGGAAAGTCCAACCCGCTTATCATGTTGTCCTAATTTAACCACTGGACGCTTATTGATTTATTCGGTTAAACATTGATGGAAAATCATGATCTTGTTATCTCTGGTATCCTTCTGTTGCCTGGTTGCAATTGCTGATGGTATGTACACTATAAGGTTTGCATTCTTTGAGTGAAATGGAAGACAGGAAGTAAACAAGTTACATCTTATATTGTAGAACAAATATTAATACGAGAACATTTTCCACCTGTACGAATGATAACATCATGCTAATTTTATCTACAAGTAATGAAAGACCTATAGCTTTTGAAATGGTATTCTAAATATGAAAATTGTCCCAGTTGTACGAATTTTCGTTGTCATATTTATTCAGAGTCAAATTTTCTTGGAAATGTGGATAATCTTTGGTGTCTGTTAAAGATGATACATGTATGTCCAGATGATACTAAATCTCGATTAAAAGTTAATCAAAACTGCGTTTTAGTTTATTGAAATGATGCTTCGAAGAATTGAACTTGAATGAGTTGTAGTATACATTTTTAAAACACCAGGAACACCATATTTGAATGTTTTAAAAACATTAGTTATTACTATTACTCTATTATCATTTATCAAATTATATTACACCGAGTACAAATTTTTATATAGACTACATGTCATGTTACTACCTGGGATCAAAGTTTACTCTATTATCAATTTTATTTTTAGAATGTCATCCATCCGTAGAGGTAATGAAAAAATGACGATAACCAACATTGATCAATCTCACAAATCATATACAAAGAATAGGGCAAATATTGATCTCTGGATACACTAAACAGTGGCAGATCTAGGATTTGTCGAAGGGAGGGGGGGGGGGGCTTTGAAAAAGGGGACCAATAGGCTAAAGGTATGGGATGGAGTCCAAGTAGTGGCCCAGGAAGCTCCTAGATTTAAGGTAACTCGAATAATTCAAGCCCTACGAGTCGACTACTCCGATTTTCTTCATGGAGTGATCGGAGAGAGCGGAATATATCATATATAACGACTGAATTATTCGGGTTAGATTTAAGGGCGTTTCAAGCTATTTAGGATTATTTTAGCCATACTTCTATACATAATAATAATTTTGGTAACGAAAAAGGGGGGATTCCCCTACAAAGAAGTGGATTAGGTACCAGTATACAAAGAAGGACCTAACAAATGAAACGAAACACGACAGACAGCATTTGAACCAATGACAGGTTGAACTAGGCCGTTCTTTATACACTGATTTTTAATTGACTTAATCAAGATAAAGGGCTCATGGCGGGTGTAACCGGTCGACAAGTGACGCTTGCTCCTCCTAGGCACCTGATTCCACCTCTGGTGTATCCAGCGGTCCGTCTTTGCCCAACTCTTAACTTATATTCCGTGTAGACAGAGTGATTGGTCACTGTTCGTTAACTTTGCCTTTTCATTGTACACATATTTTCAGGTTATGGATGTCGAACAGGATGGACGTTATATAAAGACAAATGTTACATGTTTTCAAGGGTGTCTGAACCCTGGGGAGCAGCTTCCGTACGTATTTCCGTATCCGAGCACCTGCTTTTAAAACGTACACTTAGAAATGCTGTCATTCAAACTCGCCAATTCATATACCATTTGTTCACGCTATGATGACGTAAACTTTCAATGTATCAGTATAACAACGAGTGACACAGAATCAAAATATTAGCTTTAGGTTTGTAAAAGAGCCAAATCAGATGATATCATGACATAGTCGCTTTTCAAACAGTTTTATTGCCTACACAGATAAACAGCTATGTAAACAAAAACATATGGCACGAGCCTTGCTTACCTAACAAAGAACTGCCAGTGGATCCGGATCAGCATCATTGGCGCAGGATCACTCAGATTTGCTTATCGTTTTGCGCTATCGTTTGATATTTCGAAAAAAATTTCAACAATAATTTGGAATTCAATGCCATATAATATTTTCTCTAGAAAATGGTTTATTTTGAATGATCAGTTTGTGTGATATGTCGTGTTAAAATTTTTATTTCACTGTTGCTGCAGACATCGAGTAAGAGAAATAAATGACTGCAAGGTCAGTGTCGATATCTGCGACTCAAAGTCGTTTACAAGTGAACCTCAGTGATATATTATGTTTATTTCTTGTACACTTAGTACTGCAGTTGTTGTAAAATTATTTTTAAAATATGTATCAACAGCGGGATTGAAGATCCAATCGCTGCACTTTAATCTACAATAATATTACAATTGTTTTCAGATGACATTTTTTCTCACTGACAACATCTAATATATAGGATTAATCTCTCAACCATTCCTGATGTATTCAATCAAACATTCAATACTTTTTATAGAGTTATTGCCAGGCCTTCCACTCTAAGCTAGCAGAACCGGTGACACCAGAAGAGACGCACTTTTTGTCCCAACACGCTCATAGTCTAAGTATGTGCATTTAAACGCCATATTTTGTCGTCTTCCTTCTAAAATCTAAATACATTTCAATAATGTGTAAATATGGATTGTACATGTACCAAACATTGAGGACATAGGATTATGAAAATTTTCGAATGAGTTCATGCGCTAACCTTAAGTAATATACGAAGGCGAGTGGAGAAGTAACCAACCTAATTTATTTCCGGTTGAGATTCAACTCTTCTTTCTTGATTTAATTGTCTTCTAGCGTGGTGCTCTTAGACCAACGGTGTTTAAGTACCATCAGCCAGGCCAAGAACTGAAAAAGTCAGGATCGGGATCCTTTCCATTGACCCACTCATTAACTGCCGTCAGGACTTCTTCATCAGACCGGAAATGACGTTTACTAATATATTTTTTCAAGTTTGAAAATAGGAAGAAGTTGCTAGGGACTACATGTAGCTAGGTCGATCGAATAGGCAGGATGTGGAATTAATTCATACCCATTTTGCTCTACAGCATTCACTGCAACTTTGCAAGTGTTGTCCCATTGCAGCAAAACACCTTGCAGCAAAACCTCGGTGTTTTTCAAGAATGGCGGTTCTCAGCTGGTCTAGCAAGTTTGCATAGTACACTCTAGTCATTGTAGTATGTACTTCGTTTGGGTAAAAAGTCACAAAATGTGGGCATCACCTTGTAAGCATATGGTTGCCTCTTGAACTTCTTTGGCCTCAGGACGTCTCCACATCAGTGAAATATTCTGGAGAGGAACGTAAAATAATAAATAATCAATCAATCTTTGGCCTCAGGGACCCAGGCCCAACCCACTGACGACTCGGAGCTTTATTCTCTGGTTAACAGTGATGAGTCTGTGAAGTTTCAAAATACCTGAAATAGGCTGGAGGTCGAC
>CAJDSM010070063.1:0-13462 GCA_903981925.1 Ostrea lurida
TGGCGACATAATTTCATAACTATCATGGATTTAGTGGAAGAATGCGCCAGGCGTTGGGCAAAATCTGGGGGGAGAGGAGCTTGAGATTTTGTCTGAATGGATCAAAACTATTCGAAAATTATTAAAATCCCATATTAACCATTTGACGGGGAAAATGAATACTATTTATCCACCTGTCTTTAAGAAGCCAGAAATGGTAAATGAGTTACATAGAGACTTAACGTATATCACTGAGGGAGTTAGCAAGATTCCAGTTCCCCTCAACCAACGTACGCAAAAAGGGCACAGCTGACGAGCACAATTTCGGAGTTGGTTCCATTTGTTATCATCCGCGAGAACCAGGGTAGTATGTAGCGGGAATGTTCAACAGTTGTTCATCAAAAGCCTAGCGGATGAAAACGGATGGAAGTGGATGACAGCTCCATACATACTCCAGACATCCTAAATATACAAGATACATTGCAGATACACACGCTTTGTACCTTTTGAATACATGTACTTTATATACGAGATTCATACGCTTACATTCTTTCTATTTGAGTGCTACTAACGATGTATAGACGTTTCATTTCTCCCTCTTTCCTTCTTTTAGTGCAACGGATATGAGTCGCGAGGATGTCCTGAGGATCCGATGCAGAGAGGATATGTCGGACGTTTAACGGATGATAACGGACATACAACGTTTGTTGCTCATGTATGTCGAGGATTGACAGTTCATCAGAAAGTTTTGTGCAGCTCAAAACTTTTTGTGCAATGTACATATATCACAATATTTTTTTTTATCTCCAACATTGAAGAACTTCCAATAAAATAAGAGTGATAGGAAATGGCACAGATCAGTTATCCCTTCCAAATTATTATGGTGATCGGAAAATTATAAATTAATGCAACATCTGACAAGTGTTTTTGCAGTATGTATATGCAAGTTGCTTTCTCTTCGAAGAGAGATAACTTAGAACTTAATATAAATAATAGCGCAAATTAAATTTTTCGATCATCCGTGTCTATTTCCAAAACCCAGGTAATATGGTCTGGTTATATTTTAAAAAATAATATAAGACAGAACAAAATTATTTTTTTAAATGATACTATTCTAAATCTCCCAACACAAAAAGATACAGTCAATTTTAGAAAAAAAAAAATGCGCATCTTTCTCTGTGATACGACTATATTAGCTTGAAAATACGGATAGATATTTAATTGCAATGGTGAAATAAAAAAAATAAATTATGATTATCTTTCTCTGGCATGGCTCTGATCCTTCAACATCTTTGGCTCCAGTCTTTGGCACTCCATTTTTAGCTCTTCAAAATTTGTAATTACATATTTCGGATTTCCATCATTTCGATATGAAGATACATAATTTGTTGAAATGCGCATCTGGTGAATCAAAAATGGTACTGTATAGAGATCTTATTATCTTACCATAGGATTAACAAAAGAAAATCACACCAATTTCTATACCCGCCATTTTGTTTAATAATAATCTTGTCTGAATTTTGGTAATTTTTGGAAGAAAGATATTATTTCAATTCTAACACTTAACATAATATATGCACAAAAAAACTATATATATATATCTCTATGCATGTATGACAGTCAAATTCATTTCAGTGTCCATAAAAGGTAAGTGAACATTCATGTACAATGTAAGATAAGCCATGTACCTTTGTCGTCAGAATTAATATGGCGCTTGTCTCAACCATGCATACCATTTTCTTCCTTCAAACTGTTATATTCTTATCATTTTTACAAGTAAATGAATTAAATGGAATTAAATCTGTCACCCTTCAACATACCAGTATAGGATGTGGTTTCGCAAATGCATGTTTCACAAATTCTCTGATAATTCACCTATAAAAAGGTCGACAACACCGATGGAAGATTTTGTAGCTGTTGTCCAGATATGATTTCAACAAAGTCAGCATCATCAAGTAACTCAAAGACCGCAACATATTGGTTATCTTCTCGTGGTGACTTTATGACAAAAAACTGACAAATCAGCTCATTTGTCTCGACATTTACGATATACAATGTTCTATTTCTCAGATCTAAAAGCATTCCAATGTGAACAACGACACTTTTCCCTTTAATTCTTGGCATCTCAATGCTTTTGATAGTTTTTCCTTCTTTTGAACAGGTTATAGCCAATCTATTATCTGAATTCTTTCCAAGATTTGCCATATACGCACTATAATTACGCATAATATTTTTAACGCTGTCGACATTGTTTACTAAACAAATACCAGCTGCGCAGATATAATGATCGCTTTCAATTCTTTTAACACTTCTAGAACCCATTCGTACTTCCCAGTACATAAGTGGTTCTTTCATAAGGATGTTGCTTACAGGACATTGAGACCGTGTGAATTCCGCTATGGAGCTTGATGTTAGAGTACATCGAGAGGACTGTGAATCGGGATCTCTGTGCATCTCGTGGATTGAAATATCAGAACCTAGAATGATTGTGAAAAGCAGAATTATTACATATCAATATTCTTATTCACTCGTAACATAGTTTACCACCAATATAACAGAACCCAGGACAACACATGTCATATAAAACCTAAAACGAACATATGCTAATTTTGTATACATTGTACATGTGTATTCAAATACCATATCCTTATAATATCAATGTTGGATTCTTCATTGAATCTTGCAGATCAAAACAATCATATGTATAAACCAGACAAAAGACGCTAAATACAGAATAGTTGTTTGCCGCCAGTACCCCTCCACCCTACAAAACTAAATCCACGCTATTCCTGAGACCTGGGTGTAATGATCTAGTTATCCTATCAATTGCATTTTGTTAGATTGTCGATTCATATTTTAAAAATCATTTTATCTCTAACATCGTTGAATTACTTCATTTATCCAGGTGACATTATGTTTAGAATTGAAATGTTTCCAAAGATATCTAACAATATTAGTTTTCTATAAATATGACGGTTTGTGGTCTCTGATCACAGCTTTCTTCACAATTTTATACGTTATCCTTTCATCACAACCATTTTTAACACAATCCTTGAATGAAAATCTTTTGATTGTAATCTGCACAAGATATCCTACTAAATCTGACCGCCCTTTTTCAAGCTTTCTAACTTTATGATCATATTTCCTACCTCTGGTGTGTCCAAGGGTCTGTGTTTGCCATCTCTTGTTTTGTATTCTATTTGGGACTAACGATATTGATCATGGTTTGTTATCATTGCCTTTACATACAGCACTTCCAATTCTTTGCTACATAAACAAAGCTCTTACCATGTGTTTGTTTACTTAATGGATATGCTCGAAACATTCTGTTTACAACATATTTTTTTTCAAATAACAAGTTCATTCTGAACACGATTAAACAGCTTCTAGCATTCCGCACACCTCAATTTGTTTTAAACATAGTATTTTCTGTGTAGCAATCTTTATGTAAACAAAAACATGGCACGAGCCTTGTTTACATAGCAAAGAACTGTGAGTGTGGTATCTTACATTTCACTAAACAATTTGCTGACCATTAAAAACTTGGTTAAGCATTTTGAAAATTGAAAATTCAAATATAAAACTAAGCTCAAAACGTGTCCATGTTCCTTTGAGGGTTATGGATAATTTCCCCCAAACTTTCATATGCAAGGTTAAAAAAGAGTCTGCAGCACAATCTTTTTTCTTTAGTTGCACAATTTTATGGCTCGGAAAAATGGCATTATAATGTTCAATGATGGAGTATTTTATAAACGTCATCTTGGCAAATAAGACTCTGTACCCTATGATAAAATTAACATGAACGACATTTTATACGTAACTTTAAAGAATGCATACTATTGCTTGTCTAAAATCATTTTCAATCAGTGTATAGAGGATACGAGAGATTATCTTCAATCTATACATTTTTTTATATTCATACATGTAATTATATGTAATTTTAGGGTACCCAAAGCACATCTTGCGAATTACACGTGCAAACACAACTATCCAATCCAAAGGAGAGTTTGAACATGGTTCATTAAAATAGATTTCCAATCTAAAGAAAATCTAGGCTAAGGACATGCAAGGAAAGTAGAAAACGTGAAAAGCCAACTAAAGGGAACAGAGCTATATATTGTAAGAATAGATCAATAATAGCATCACTCAACCGACCTAAATAAATTGGAATATATTACTTACACGTGATTGAGGGCAAAGTTTGGAAAGTATATGGTTCTGACTGCAGTTTGCTATCTCCATGCAGCCTGACTGTGACTGTGTACAGCGTTTCAGGAAGCAATTGTGTACACAGAATACTCCTGCTGTTAATTTTGGAACACTTTAATGTATGTTCTGGGTTTATTTCCATTGAAATGAAGATGACGTCATATGCATAGTTTGGTACATCTGATGTCCAACAAACTTCTACATGTGCAAAACGTTTGCTATTGCAAGGAATGCAATCACATGTTTGTATTGTGATTGGGGATTCTGTAAATGAAAGAGAATGATCTTACAGCAATTAAATGTTACCATTTCTAAACATTTTTATGATGTAATGTTAGCAATAATTATATAGTTACTTGTAGAAGTTGCCAAATGGGAATCATGTGATGGGAAATCAAATTCCAACTGCGAATCCACTTTGCGAATGGCAGGCGCTGTCTCAATCAATTCGTTTAGTCTATAAAAGTATGAAATAATAACTTTTACTTTGCACAATATCATGGCAAAAATGACGAACAATGATCAGTCGAATACTTCCTATGCAATATACAAAATTAAGTATAAGGCGCACACGTACCCCTGTGTACACTAGGTTAGCCACTGAGAGTATGCATTTTCTGTTAACTAGTCACACGTGTCGTATACCTTACATCCCGATCAAGTAAACAGAACAGTTAAATGGAATGATTCACAATTTTGGTACATGTACGAAAATATCTTTAATTTTCAATATCAACTAGTACTAATTGTAACGGGGATCGTTACAGATGTTCCCCAAACATCCCCCAATTAAAAAGTGGTGGTAATTAAAAGACAATGCACACGCATGCACTTTGGCATATTCCATTACACCATTCTATGGACAAACATATTATCTACCTGTGTGGTAAATATGAATTCATTCTCTTTATTCATTAGAAAATTACAGACGTTTTAGCATTATCCAATCAAAATGAAGCACACGTGCATTGCACGTGCAAATTTGTAATTTTGACTTGCAGATCGGTTAGAGAGTTTCAAGACAAACTCAAATTCCAAATTTCGAAAGAATTTATGAAAAAACAAAAGCACTATTGGCCTTCAAAAGTGCCTTGGCACTTGATCTTCAACTGCTGATGGTTCTATATGAGTGAAAAATGGTCAAAAAGAGAACAAAAACCATAGAAACAAACAAGTAAAGATGCTCAAAGATATCAAAAGATATATTTGTACTTGCCTTGACCTCCACTGCAGAAGATCCTGAAAATACATGCATTGAAATATTGTTATGATGATTAACTAATGTTATTTACAGTAAATTATGAATTTACATTAACCATTTCATAGATGTAAATTGGCGAAGTTAACATGTTTTGAACGTAGTTATATAAAACATATGGTACAGTATTTTCTTTATATATATGATCACATTAATTCTTGTAAAATGCAAATCAAGATGAAAAACGTTTATCTATGCACTGATTCGGAACAGGTTCCGCGTATGATTAATTTGTAAACGCAATTAAAATACTTAAAAATAAGTTGAAGTTGATGGAATGTGGCAGTCTTGTTAGTCATTATCATAAATGAGGTATCCTTTATTTGATCTGATTGGCAAATGGTTTATCATTACAGTCTGTTGAAATTCTCACGGACAGAATTCATTCAAAAGCTTTTACATAAGAAAGAGAAATATTTAACGATGACCCCCCACTTCGTCACTTGGATAAATTGACGTTTTATCTTTCACTAATAAGAATTTTCATTTATATGTCGATTCTCTATATCCCAGCAAACTAGAGCCCATTTTCTTGATCAGGTACACGAAGTAATCCGTAGTCAAATCAGTGTATGGGAAACGGCTTAAGCATTGCTATGAAACACAGCAAACAGCATTTGACCCAATGGAAGGTCATACTGGCAAACAATATCGTTATAATGACAATAGAACTTGTGTGCGACCATTGTCTTGATACCCCTATATGGTGCACATGTTTCTCAACTTATTCGATACACAAAAGCTTGTTTTGCAAAAAAATCAGATTTTGAACCAAGGTGGCTATGTAAAAATAAACTGTTGTTGCAGGGACTTCAGCAGTCACGTTTAAAGGCAACATTTTTCAAATTCTGTGGTTGTTATAACGATCTACTTTGCCAGTAGTGCCTGTCATTTGGTCAAATACTATCTGATGTGTTTCATAGCAATTGCTAAGCCATTTTTCATACATTGATTTGACTACGGATTACTCCATTTACTGTAAATTCCTAATAAAACGCGAGTAATTTATTAGCGCGTAATTTCGCTAGGAATATTGATTTTTCGCTTTCATTTTTATGGTACTAATGATACACGTAAACACTCTTCATTAACACAACAATCGCGAATTTACGTTTTCGCAATTGACGTGTTAGAGTCATTTCGCGATATAAAGTACTCGCATAAAAGAAGGAATCTACAGTTACTGATCAAGACACGGGGCTCACTGGGGATGGAACTGGTCGACTGGGGATGCTTACTCCTCCCAGTCACCTTATCCCAACTTTGGTTTGTCCAGGGGTTTGTGTTGGCCCAATTATTTGTTTTGTATTATATTTCGGACTTCTGAGATTGATCACTGTTCATTATCTTTGTCTTTACAGGTTTACTATTTGGTAATTTTGGCCCGGCTTTAAGACCTGAAATTCTCACCTAGGAATCATGAGTTTCCCAATTTGAGTCAAGGGCCTCATGGAAATTATATAATGATGCTTTTAGTTATTATTCAAACACACATTGGAGTACAGAAAAGTGTGTTCTTAATAAGATTTAATACATATTCACCATATAGTATTATTGACCCCACTCTTGAGCCTGAACAACTGACTATCACTAAGAATACCAAAGCTTAACCCAGCTTTCCTAAGGTTGTCTTTAACCATTCAGGAATTCTAAATACACATACATTGCTATGTTAATGTCAAGTGAGCTTGAGATTTCAACTTTTGATCCCAAATTCGATAGGACACACCTTTCACCCATTGGTAGTACCTATGATCTAAGTGGAACATGACATGCACTAGAGCCAGGAAACCATATTACTACTTCGATGTTCAATGTACTTGAACTTTGACCTTTTGACCTGGAACGTCTTTGACCTATGGGTAGTGCATATGCATGATATGATGACTCTAGACGCTGCAGGGTTATAACAAATATCGTTAAAAGTCATCATTTTGCCAAATTCTATGGTCGCTATTATTAATAATGACCTTTTTGCGATTACAAATATAACTAAGTCCTAATGTTGACTGACTTGTTCATCCTTGGTTAGACTGTCATTTTCGTACTCGATTTGACGACGGGTAGCCCCGTTTACTTTTTGTTTCGACTACGGCCTCACAGCGGGTGGGACCGGTCAGCAGAGGATGCTTACTCCCCATGACACCTGATACCTGCCTTCGTTTGTCCGAAGGTCCATGTTGCCCTACACTCGATTTGTGTAAATATGTTTTTGGGACTATGATTACGTTTAACACATTGTTTACTTCGCATTTTATGTGGCAAAGGATAACACTTTATAATATGGAAATCATTACATCTCATAAATGGACGGACGGGCAACTAGATTCCACTATATCTCTCCCACACACACTTTGTTGTGGGGGATATATGTAGTATATCAATTGGGGAAGTTAACATCGTATTAAATGTAATCATAATCCCAAAAAATACAGATACAAAATCAAGTGTAGGGCAACACGGGCCTCCGACAAAAGCGAAGGCAGGATCAGGTGCGATGGAGGAGTAAGCATTCTCTGCTGACCGGTCCCATCCGCCGTGAGCCCTTAGTCAAAATAAAGTAAACGGGATTACCTGTCGTCAAATCTGGTAGAAAAATTGCAATCTTACAAAGGGTATGAAACAAATCATTCAACATACGACTTAGTGATGAATTGTAATTGCAAACAAGGTCATTATAGTGATCATAGCGTTTGCGTAATTATGATTTTAAACGATATTGCATATAACCCTGCAACATCGGCTGTGTCAGTAGTTAGCCTCAATGTGAAAAATGATAAAACGCCCCTTGAATATCCATGTACTTTCAAATTAATATCAATAGCATTGCAGATGGGTTTTTTTCAAGTGATTTACATCGGAATCCTATCACAGGGATAATAAAATGCAATTCTAACAGAAAAGTTCCTGGTCTACATCACCGTGTATTTAGTTTATAGAAACTTACCTTTACTTTCATGTTATCAAAATTGTCCTCCAATTTAAAGCTTTGTAGTTCTTCCAGTGTTGATTTTACTTTTACGTCATGTTCTTCCCATTTTTGAACAGCTCCTTCCTCAGGTGTGCAAATACGGTCTGAATACAGTTTGAGGTCTTGCAGAAGATTATCTCGTTTTTGTTCCAAGCCATGTACACTAATGTTGAAGTCATGCTTGATGGTATCCATAGCTGAATATTCTTTTTTCTGTAAGAGCAACCTAAAAATGTCATCGCCCAACCAACAAGCTGCTTGAATGATTTTCATGGTTTACAAGCTTGAATTGAGTTTGCAAGCAAATATAGATTTGATTGAACTTGGATCTGTACTGCAGCCATACTCTGAAAAATAAACTAAAAACAATGAAGCATAAATGAAAACTCTTGGCTAAGTGCAAAGGCTGAAATTTCCCCAATAAGCATGTTTAATATTGTGACTATAATTGTAACGATATGGAGAATCAATATCTTTCATATTGACCAACTAATATTGAAATGGAATGAATACTACATGTAGTGTTTGCGAACATTGAAAGGACTTTTCACGTTTTATCAAGTTAGAAAATATTAAAAAAAATGTTTGTTGATGTTTGAAATTAATAAACTAATATGTACCATTTTGTAAAAGAGGTGAAACTTTCATTTTCTCTTTAACCTTGTAAACGCAGAATGTCTATTTTAGAAATCTATTGCAGATCTAGAGGATGCTTACTCTTCCATGACACCTGATCCTGCCTTTGTTTTTGTCGGAGGTCCGTGTTGCCCCACACTCAATTTTGTATATGTTTTTTTATTATGATTACGTTTAACACGATGTTAACTTCGCCTATTTGTATTCAAGACAGAAATAGCCGGTGTAAAGACGAATCGTCTCAATGAAATGAATTCATCTTAGGAGAACGCCTCCCAGATCACTTTCTAGACGTGTCTACAAGTGTCTAAAAGAAAACAAAATCTGCATTACAAAGTAAAGCATGTCCAGTACAGCTCCGATGGAACATAATTTGCCCACTGGCCACTGTGGGCCATTTTTAGGGTGGGCATTTTAAAAATGTCCACTGAGCACAGTGGGTTGTTTATAGAAATGTATATCACACAGGTAAACATCCACTCCAAATGCGTACTGTGATTTCAAGTGGGCGGCCAACAGTGGAAAATGGGCATTCAAAAATTCACTTGAGCTGTACTGTATTCAGATATTTTGAAATCTTGGTACGTTCTGTGTTTGGCAACAGCAAACTGATTAGAGTTCTCATATTGTTTTAGGAAAAATTTTGAATCATAAAAAGACTAAAATCTAAGAGGAAAGTCACAAGGAAAAGCTTCGGTAAAACCTATATCGCCATGCTATGGGGAATGTGGTAGCATGTATCACGTATGCTCATTTATCATATATAAATTGGCGAAGTAAACAATGTGATATACGTAATCATAGTCCCAAAAACATATATACAAAGTCAAGTGTAGGGCAACATGGAACTCCGACAAAAGCAAAGGCAGGATCAGGTGCCATGAAGTAAGCACCCTATGCCGACCGGTAACACCCGCCGTGAGCCCTTAGTCGAAACAAAGTAAACTGGATAACACGTCGTCAAATCTAGTAAGAAAATGACAGTCTAACACAGAGTATGAAACAAATCAGTCAACATATGACTTAGTGATATTTTTTAATCGCAAATAAGGTCATTATAGCGACCGTAGAATTGCTGTTGTAAAAACAAGCTCATGTTGAGTTGGCTAAAAGATGAAGGTCATACTTAGTTTTGAATACTTTTAGGCGGAGGCACCTACACTCGACTTTGTATATATATGTTTTTGGGACTATGATTACGTTTAACACAAGTTCACTTCGCCACTTAAAACGACTTAAAAACTGTACACATGCATAGCAAGCTCAATTGAGAAGCACGAAGGCCATGTATAGCTACATGTAGGTGATAATGGAATATTTGATATTTGTACATAAATATAGAAAGCTGACGACGGAAAACTGAAATGATCCCGTGTGTCGTAAAGTTAAGTTGTGATCTTCGTTCGTATTATTTTGAATCCGTTTACCAATGATGCTATATGGCAAGTTTGGTCGAAATTGCTATAGTGGAACTTGAAAAGTAAAAAAAAAAATGAATTTATGAACAGATAATCAAAATAACTCTGGTTAGCTAATAATGATAACAAGAGGCCCATGGGCCACATCGCTCACCTGAGCACTTTGCTTCATAGAGAAGAGCAGAAGTTTGGGATTTACAATGTGTCACTATTCAAAGGTGTGGCTAAAATTGACCTCTGTCATCTTCCAATACCCATACATGAACATTCATTAATAAGAAAATATGACAGATAAACATGTATGATAGACTGGGGACCCAGGGGTCAGGCATAACCCCAAGGGCTCTTATATTATTTGTCCTGTTATAATGAGCAAGAAAATATATGGTTCGAGGGTGGGAATCTCAATAGTTTTCGAAATATTAGACCATGTTTAACAAGAGGTCCAAGGGCCACATCGCTCGCTGATCAGAGTAAGCACGTGCTAATCATTCATTCGTATTTTCTCACTCTTTCTTTGGTCCTCTAGGGAAGTTCGACACACAACTTGCTGGATTTTTTTAGCTCCTGAGCTCGTCAGCTTTTCTTGGATCAAAATGTGTCCGTTGTCTGTCGTCGTGCGTGTCGTCGTCGTTAAACTTTTCAATTTTCAACTTTCTCTCAAGAACCTGGCTTTTAGCCAAAAATTCAACCAAAAACTTGGTACAAAAACACATCCTTGGGAAAGGGGCCAATTTTGTTCAAATGAAGGACAGGGCCTCATGCCAAAGGGGAATAATCACGAAAAATGCAAAATAGGGTGGTGTCAATAAATCATTTAAAAAGTTTCTTCTCAAGACAATGGTCCAGAAAAGCGAAATTTATATGGAAGCTTTCTGATATAAGTGGAGATTCAAGTTTGTTCAAATTGACCCCCTGGGGGTCAACGAGTAGGGCGCCAATAGGGATCCAAAGTTTGAAACATAAATTGACGTGTAATAGGTGAGGAAAAATCTTCTTCTCAAAGAACCCACTGGGTCCAGAGTAAAGCTGAAATTTATATGAATGCTGATCCTGGATATATGAGTAGATTCCAAGTTTGTTTCAAATCAGCCCAGGTCGGCGTGGTGTACGCAGTGGGGCCCAGAAAAATAGGGGATTCAAAGTTTACATATGATATATAGGGAACATCTTTTAAAAGAAATCTTCTTCTCAAGACGCACCTGGGCCAGGAGAGTGAAAATTTAGATATGTGAAGTTCCCTGAGATATACGAGGAGACTGGCAGTTTGTTGCAAAAGTGCATCGACCGCCACAGGGCTATATTATGGGGCCTCGCCTGAATTAGGGGAAATCAAGTTTTCCATATGAGATTATATAGGAAAAATCTTTTGAAAAATCTTCATTCCACGAAACACTGTGGCCTGGAAGCTGAAATTTTTATATGGAATGCTTCCTGGATATAGAGGAGATTTGTAGTTTTGTTCAAATCATGAACCCCGGGGGTACGGCCACTGGGGCCACAATAGGGGATCAAGGCGAGGATTTCATGTCGATACCATGTTAGAGAAAATCTTAAATCTTCCTCAAGACGCACTGGGACGGAGTAAGCTGAAATTTATATGGAATCTATCCCTGATATAGAGGAGAGATTCAAGTTGTTCAAGATATATGACTCCCACGGAGGACGATTGGGGCCACTAATAGGGGATACAAATGTTTACGTATGATTAATAGGGAAGATATTTACAAAACCTCCTCTCTCTCTCAGAAACAGCGACTTATTGCCCAGGTAAAGCTGAACTCTGATATGAGAGCGCGCGCGAGATTAGAGTGAGATTCAGGTGTTGTTCAAATTCATGACCATTCGGGTGTATCGATGGGGCGCCCATTTTAGGGGATACAAAGTTTTAACATTATATATTATGAGGATTAGGGCAAATCTTTCAAATCTTTTCTTCCCCTCTCCCTCTAAGAACGCACTGGGGCCCAGGAAAGAGAGTTATTATATGGAAGCTTTCTGAGAGTATGAGGAGTTCTAAGTTTGTTAATCATGAAACCCTGTCAGGTGGTACGGATGGGGCCACAATAGGGGATCAAATTTTACATAATTATGATTAAATATAGGAAAAATCTTCTTCTCAAGACCACTGGGCAGGAAGCTGAATTTATATGATGCTTCCTGATTAGAGGAGATTCAAGTTTGTATTCAAATAATGACCCACGGGGTACGCCTGGGCCCCAAATAGGGACAAAAGTTTTACATATGAATTATATGGAACATCTTTTTTTAAGAATCTTCTTCCAGAACCACTGGGCAGGGAGAGCTGAAATTTTATATGGAAGCTTCCTGATATAGAGGAGTTCAAGTTATGTTCAAATTCATGACCCCAGGGTATTATGGGGGCCCCAAGTAGGGGATCCAAGTTTTTACATATGATTATATGGAAAAAATCTTTTAAAAATCTTCTCCTCAAACCATCTGGGCCTGGAAAGCTTGAAATGTTAATATGGAAGCTTCCCTGATATAGAGGAGATTTGAAGTTTGTTTCAAATCAATGACCCCCGGGGTAACGAATGGGGCCGACAATAGGGGATCAAAGTTTTACAGTGTAGATACAATAGAGAAAATCTTTAAAAATCTTCTTCTTCTCAAAGAACCACTGGGCCAGGAAGCTGAAATTTATATTGAAAATCTTCCTGATATAAGTGGAGATTTTCCAAGGTTTGTTTCAAATCATGACCCGGGGATTTGATGATTGCCCGCAATAGGGGATCAAAAAAGTTTTACATGCAGATATATAGAGAAATTCTTAAAAAATATTTTCGATGAACAGAAGAGTGGATGTTTACCGTTGAAAGGTTCCCTGATATGGAGTAGATTTAAGTTGGTTTCAGATAATAGTTGCCCTCCACCGACATAGGTTAGCATTTAGTCCCCACAGCCAGTACAGTTCTAAATCCCAAACACTGCTCTTCTTATGTGAGCAGCTGAGGCTCAGGTGCGGATGGT
>CAJDSM010070069.1:0-17299 GCA_903981925.1 Ostrea lurida
TAAATTCAACAAATCTCTGGATCTGCACTGGATTACATATTCATGATATTTTCGAACGCGTGGGGATCGGGTTAGAATAGGTCGTCAGGCATTCCCTTAACAGTGTGTAAAGGGCGACTGAATGAGGCGGTCATTTCGGACGAGACGCGTGAAATACGAGGTCCCGTTGTCACAGGGCAGTTTGACACTGATATAATCCCTCCCTTGCTCAATTGGCTCTCGAGTGCTCTGAGCAGCCATTCATCCGGCATTGGTAAGATCTCCATATACTCGTGAAGACGTTAATAACAGTCAATAATCATCATCATTGTATTAAAATTTACATTTCATCACAAAAATTGGTATAGTTGATATCCAATGTGCATATTGCTATTGTAATACCTGGCTTGTATTTGTAGTTGGGTTCTTTGGGGATTCGGGCTTTAATCCATAAAACAATAAAAACCTCTCAATTAAAGATTTGAATCAAATAATATGTACAGTCTCCCGCACTGTCCTGTCCTGCCCGCGCTTCCTTGGCTTCTCTTAACTATAGGGCCCCAGCGCACTTAACTCGACAAAGTCTCGAAAGCCTTATCAGGCACGTAAGACTCTATATATCAAAAATCACGTTCTCAACCTCAGGAATTCTACCATCCGATCTCGAAAGGACTCCAGTCTGGAACTGACAATAGCTCTGGCCACGCTGCCTTATATACCCCTTTCTCAACGTGGATCTATGAGGATCGAAAGGGTGGAACCACAGGAGTATTTGTTACAATGGTTCACAGAAAGAACGGGATCAATTGATTTCGATTCCGACTATTTTTCATTTCATTTACCCACGCCTCAGGAGAATGCGCCCCGCATTCCTATCAAATCACAGAGAAGAAATAGAAACAATTGTTTATTATATATATATATATACTGAGATCATCATTACTATATGCTTTGTAATGTTATAACAGCTAACGTTTCACTATTAAACATATTTTATAGGATTATCAGAATTTGAGCAATGTCTTTGCTAGTTAACGGCATACAATCACACTAAAAGTAGCATTCCTTACAACCACTCTTCTTGTTGTTGGGCGTATCACACTCGATTAGCTCAGATTTTTCTGGCGACAGCTGTCTACACATCCTATCACATGTTTTCCCCAGGAATCTTTCATCTATAATGCGGCTGACAAATCTAAATCTTGTATTCTACAACAAAATCATCAATGAATGCAAAACAGTTAAGCGTCTACTGCGCATCGGTCTGCTTTCACCTTTAGCGTTGCAAACTAAACGCATTAGAAAGTCAATTTTATCGCCATCGTACTAACAGGCAAACTGTCATTTTCATATTTCGTGTATTGTGTTTCTTTCTTTGCTTTTCACTAGTTTCTCGCTCTAAGTATTTGAGACTTGCTTTTCCGCATGCGATCACAGTGTTGATACTATTCTTGCCCGCTATATCCACAACCACTTCGTAAGAATCTGATAGCTTTCTTACAATTGAGAAATGGACCTCTCCAAAATGATGTCATTTGGGAAGTGCATCCACCTTTTTTCTGTTGGAAAATAAACGTAAACATTTTCACCGGGTTCAAAAAGTAGACCATGCGACTTTTGTAATCATGGTATTTCTTTCTGGCGCAGCATTTCTCTTTGTTTGTGTTCTCTCTTATGAATTTTGTGTGAGTTTCCAGACGTTCACGTAGAAATCCACACCCACTGGTTTGGAGGGGAAATATCTTTGATGTCTGTGGCATTGTCATACAAATCAGTCTAACGGAGTTGTTGCTTCTCTCCAAGCATCAACATATTTTGGAGAGAAGTTTGTTGTCTCATGCGCTGTAGACCTGTAGGCCATCAGTATATACGGGAGGGTAAAGGTCCAATCACGGTGGTTCTCGTTAACATAGGTACTGAGCATAGAGAGCAAGTGTACCGGTTTAATCGCTCGAGCCAATCCCCATCTGATTTGGGGTGGTAGGAGTGGTTTCGCGTTTTCTTAATCCCCAACAACCGACACATTTCAGAAACAACTTACTCTCATATTTGGCCGACCTTGATCGGAATGAATCACTGAAGGCACACCAAACCTAGCAATTACTTGCTCCATTATTGGCGTCGCTAGCGGTTTCAGCTCCATAATCTTGCCAGTGGAAACGCTTCTGTCCATTTTGTGAAATAATCGGATACTACAAGTATGTGGCGTTACCTCTGTCCGTCTCAGGTAATTTCACTAAAATGTCGGTCGCAATTCTCTCGCATAAGGGGTACCAGAACCGACCTATTCTTGCATTGGCAGCCCTTTGCCTTGGCTATTGGGATTTTGCGCATAGTACACTTTTCACCATCCGTAACATGTACTGCTGAACTATCCCTTTGAAGACCAGGCCAATAGTATTTTGCTGATTTTGGCTATTGTTTTGTGCACATTCCAAGTGTCCCTGAGGTATGACTCGTCATGGCACATTTTAAGTACCTTCCTGCGCTCTTCGTCGGTATGATAGCCTGGTACGTTTCTTGCTGATGGGATCAAAACCCATTCTTCCTCATCAAACAATCCATCTCTAAGACATAAACGATCAAAACTGATTCCACCATGATTTTTTACTACAAATCCTTGCTTAGATATGTTAGGAGACAAAGTCTTTACCACTTTCAACCCCAAACGCACCATTGTTTATGTCTTTGTTTTCAGTACTGCGCTTCTTTCAAACTTACATCACATTTTCCTGTTGGATCTGATTGTACTTCGGCAGATGCGACTTCTGCTCCGTCTCAGCTTTGAAACCACACTGAGGACAAGGTATCCTGCTTAAGCGCGTCCGCATTTCCATGCTTTTCTACCCGGGGCGGGTGTTCAATCCGTAAATCATTATGTACGCTCACCTCTAACCACCTTGCCTCTGACCGTTCTGGATTTTTAAAGCGGCAGTAACCCTCGTAGGGATCCGTGGTCTGTTCTGATTCGAAAGTGACTTCCCATAGGATAATGACGAAGTGCTTCATGAAAATGCACCACTGCCAACACGTCCCATACGAGTTTTACGCAAAAATATCGCCGTTCTGCTTTCAGGATAAAGTACGGCTCGCATATTGCTATCACGCGCTCCTCACGATAATTTTCTGCGAAAGTACGGCCGCCTATGGAATTTCCCGCTAAGCATCGGTATCCTCGAAATGAACTGCTGAGATATATCAGGTAAAGGCAATATTGGAGGCACTGATCAATCGATTTTCGTAACATTCAAAAAGCATCTTGGGGCTTCTTTTGTCCACTGAAATACTCCGTCCTTTTTCAGTGAGTCTATGCGATTAGGTTTGGCTACAGAGGCAAAATCTTCTGATAAAGCGCTATAATCCTGGCAAAGACCCAAGAAAGAACGAACTTCTCGAGACATTACTGGGGATGGCATTCAGCCACGCTTTTTTACTTTCTCAGGAATCGGTTGCGATGCCTTCTTTGGATATAGTGGTGCCCCAAGTATCGAAAACTTTCTCCGGCAAAGGTTTGCACTTGTTTAGCTTAAGTTTTAATCCTGCCTGGCCGCAATCGTTTCAAATACTTTCCCGAGATTGGCTAGATGTTTCAAATGATTTCCCCTACGACATTATATCGTCTGAATAGACCCAAGCCACTTTTCCCATTGTAAGTCCGGCAAGTACTGTCTCCATAAGGCGCTCGAAGGTTGCAGGTGCGCAACACAATCCGAAGGGCATTAACCTATCGAACTGGTATAAACCTTGGCGTGTACAAAAGCCCGTCTTCTTCTTGTCTGCATTTCCTCCCATGCCTACCGCCAATAACCACTACTAAGATCTAGGGTGGAACATAGCATGTCTGACAGGTGGAATCGAAACGCTTCATCTATCTTTGGGGAAGGGATATGTATCTTTCACCGTGACTGTGGTTTCAGTCGAACGATTAGTCAACCAAAACGCGCATAGTACCGTCCTTTTTACGTACTAAAACGACTGTGGGATCCCAAGGGGCTACTTGCATGATTCAATCACGCCCTTCTCAAGCCATCTCGTTGACTTGTCTTGTCTAACTTCTTGTGATAAATGAGCGGTTCCAGTCTTGGCGCTTGTTTGATAGGAAATGAGTTTGGCGTCCTTGTATCTATCTTGTGCTTTTTCCACAATTTGTAGCCTAAGTATCATATTTGCTTCGCAAACAAATCTGATTTTGTAAAGAAATTGGTTGATCTTTGAGAGTAGTCGCAGAGGATAGATTTACATTGCATCGGTCTAGCAATTTTCAACGTAATCGCTGCGCATGTCTAGAACAATTAGTCCGATTCCCTATTTGTACGAGTTCTGCTCTTCTCTGCCGTCATTTGTGCAATAGAGTACCGCCATCGAATTTGTTGAACGTTGTCAAGTGACTTCATTAGACATACAGGCACACTTTCTTGTCCTCTTACCATAGACCGACCTACCCAATGCCGTCCGCTTCTCAAGAAACTTGGCTTCCCCTTCCACCATATAGTCTAACAGAACCAATGCATTTTTGTCCCAGGTCCTTTGCTTGAATTTCACTTCACTCCTCGGCGGTAATGCAAATGGTCATTTCTGGCTTCACCAGTAGCATCCAAGGCCCTTCCCATGAGAAACGACAATCTTCATTATTCAATTTAAGGAATAGATTTGAAAGTCTATGAACCCTTTACATGCTTGAAGGAAATCCCGCCCAAGTAATATCCCTCGACAGTGATATCAGCTTAACCATCCCTCGATAATCTCTTGGGATTGTCCTATCTTTGACACAATTTTCCTTTCCCTACTGGACGAAGTCTAGACCCACTGGCGCTAGTTCGGATTACTTGTGTGCTCTCCTCTAAGATGGGCTTGTTGTCTACCAATCTGTCATTAATTTTTCTTCGACAGCAGAGTGAGGGCAGCACAGTAAATCAAGAGTTTGGTTTTGAGTCCATTTACTTTGTGAATTTATGTAGTGCCCATGCCTCTTTCAAGGTGGTCAAATTATGCTCCACAATTTCCGCTGATATTCCTTTCCGTGTTTTCGTTTCCGTTTCCTGCGAATCCTGCGTATTAGCTTCTGTTGGTTCTCCGCGTTTATTTGTTCTGATACTGCTGATTTCTTCAATTTAGGACAATTTTCCGAATATGTCCTTGCCTCTGAAACAATTGGTAAACACTCTTAACTTTACCACTTGATCTTCTATTGGCAATCTGTGTCTTTCTCCGCTTTTGTCCTGAAATGCGCTGTTCTAAGTGATTCTATACTTAGTCTGCATTGTTTTGCATCACCTTAGTACAAATCAGCTGAGCACTACTCCTCCTGAGTAGAATTTGTTATCTTTACAACTGTGTGAGTGACCTCTTCTTTCAGTTTTGTAAGTACGCGTCTAACTCACAGCTAAACGAATGGCGTCGTTTAAAATTTTTGAGGTCTGCTCTGTTTGATGCGCAATCGCATGTCCGAATCTACTAAGGCATCTATGCAACGAAATCTTTTCCGGCGTTTCCCTTACTTTACGGGTGCAGACGGATAAGCCAAACAGCTGAGTCCTCCGATGGCTTTGCCCTAAGTTTCTCGATAAGCTTCCCTGATGCTCTCTGGCGCCTTATCTCTTTTAGTTGAGTCCCGTAGCTCTGTTTGATAGGCGGCGGCAAATCTCTCTTCTCAAAGCTTTAGTCCACAGATTGTACTGCGGCCAGTCTCGGACGAGATGTTCCCCAACCACTCTTGAGCAGCACCCGTAATGCCAACAGCTAAATACGCCCTTTCTCTCTCTGACAGGACCAATTGTTACTTGCCGGCACACGCATCAACATGAGAATTTATAATCAATCCTAAGAAGTGACTCGCATCAAATGTCGCAGGTTTTTATTGTTGCATTTAGTCACCAATTTTCCTGCCTTATTGTGTTTTTCTCGCGGCAGCATACCGTCTTCGGTGTCGCTGGAGATTCAGAAAGTAATTCCGTTCCTCACTACGCGTATAGGTCTCAAAATGGTGGAATGCGCTTGCATCGCCGGTGCATAATGTTGCATGCGCTCTGGTAAAGACTGCATGCGCATATAATTGGTTGTTCATTCTGCGCTAGCGCTCGGTTCTGATGGCTTGAGCGCATATGACCGGACTTACAGACGTCTGGTCTATGATCTGTCGCGCACTCGCTTTGTTTTGGTGCAACTTTCCCAGTTGGGGATTTGCGCATGTTTGGTGAGGCTATGTTCTCCCTCTGCAGTTTTCATCAACGGTTATCTCTACTCTTTTATAGGCTACGTTTCGTATCTTTGGTCGTGTACGCGATGTCGCGTAGTATATGTTTATCGGAAAACAGCAAACAACCAACAACTGTATTGTCAGCCTCGCGGTTGTCATGAATCAGGGCGGAGCATGTCGGAATCATATGAACACCAAATCTCGCGCGCAACTATTCCGCTCGACATTGTAACGAGCCATAGTGCATCGATGCGAGCATGCGGAGCTCATTGCGCATATGTAAAGTTCCTGTCGCGTCATTAGGTAGTCTACGAGCAGCTTGACTTATCTAATCCAAGGCGCTATCGGCTTTCGCGACAGTTTGTTGGAAAAGCAAATCATTATCGTCGTCTATGCTGCAATGCATTTCAGCCTAACGTAAATAGGATAGCGCTGTCATATTAGCTAAGCTACATAAATATGTAGTGAGATATTAAGCTAGAATAGTAGGAAAACATAGGATATAACAAGCAGTTCGCTAACTTTCATCAATATGCCGAGGACTCGCCTCCACCAAGCTGTCCACCACACAACAAAAACAACGAGTTCAACTAGATCAGATCAGAAGATTGTAAACGGTATTTCATCTCAGGCGAGGCGTCTGGGAGCGGCTTAGGGCGCAGATGATTTACTACGATGTGAATTATTGCGTCTCACGGTGCCTTTACCAGAGCGAAAGGTCACAAACATAAACATTGAACACAACGGCCGATGCAGGTGGCCTATCCAACCATGTACTGATCAAGTAATGATCGGGCTGTGAATAGTTCAGAGGATGAGCGGGTGCATCCAGATTGCTCAACGCACAGCAAAGGAATCGGGGTCCTGGGCGACCCGGGCACACATCAGTTCAACGGTAGGGATAATGCTGATCTTAAAGACTTAAACACTCCTGCGCCGATCATCCTTGGCTATCATTCAACTTTCATGGTAGAGTCGAGACACTAATCATTTCCATCTATAGGCAGTCGGGCTTGCGTCGAGAGAGACCTTAATAACAAGGTGCTGCACAAGATGGAAGGAGCACTCAGGCTATTAGCTAAGTCTCTCAAACGGGAGGAGGTTCGCATCGGTCGCTCGCGGTGTACTATCACTTCGGTCCGAGAGAATATTTGCTACTATCCGAATCTCAAGCATAGGATTGCTTCCACGTCTGGACACTTGTAGCGAGATTCGCGCTCTCAAAAATGCTCATAGGGCTCAAACGCTGGCCGGTTAATTAAAGCCTTGTCTCACGGGTGATCTTAGTGAGGGAATCCTGAATAGGCGTGACAACTAACAGGGCAGTCATTTGTTAACGGGAGACACTTATGGTGTCTTCCTACAGCAACGGAGAACGGGATAACATGAATTTCCGCAGATTCGCTGCCTGATCCATGGTGTCCATTTCAATATAATCTAAGTGGTAGATCAAGTGGCAGTTTTTTTCCATGATTACAAAACTACCAAGTCCATTGATACATACATGTAGTTACATTGTCCAAAATTCAGATACCCTGTGGTCTGTGTATAACCAAAGATATAGGAAGACCCCTAACCCTACTGACTGAATTGAAAGGTATAATCACGTTGAATCCTTAAGGCACAGTACAAAGAATGGAATGTATGGATAATCTTGATCAAAGTGGCAGACACCTCCTTCGTAAAACCAATATATTTTGTCAGTCAAAAAACCGGGGAAAGTTCTGTGGAAAATGCTACCGTATATAAGCCGAACGTGTGGAAGACGGGGTTGCATTTGTAAGACCGCATCTTACGCAGTATCTGTCTTGAACTTTGGTACTGTGAATTGAACATACTGGCCGTATCTGGGACTCATGGGTGTAGGAGCCGGGGGTAGGGGGGGGGGGAATTGGAAAGTCTAGTATGTATTTTTTTTTTTGGTGCGGTTGTGGTGGGGGGTGTTGGGGGTGGGGTGGTTGGGTTTGTGTTGTGGGTGGGGTGTTGTTTGCCCCCCCCCCCTTGTCAGGTAACTTTTTTCTTGGATTCATGACACATAATTTTTAATTTTTGTATTCACGCCACCTCATCGATGCTTGTTTTGTTCTTTTTTCTTTGTCTCTATTTTTTTTTTATGCCTTATTGTTTTGTTTTTTTTGTTTGTTTATTAATGATTGTTATGAATGTTATTAGTTTGGTGATTTCTTCTTGTTATCAATGATTTTTTATTTTTTTCGGTATTTTTTGATGTGTATATGCTTCTTATACATACGTTGTGCTTTCCCTCCCCCCCTTCAGTTTTCTAATTACCTTTCTTTTAATTTTCTTGTCCGCGTTTATTTTATAAGTTGCCCCCCCCCCCCGCACCACACACACACATTTAGTGTTTCCATTAGCTTTTTTGATTTTTGCTTAGTCGCATTACTTAGAAATCTCGCCCCCATCTTCCCTCTTCAAAGACAGTCCTACGCCTATGGAAATTATCTACGTCTCACTTGAAAGTCATTGTCTGGTATAGCATGATGAAACATCAAACCGTCGCTTACTTTGGAATGATCCAGCAGTGGTGGATTTAGCGGTTCGCACCTTAAAAATTTATCATTAAGTTTCAAACTGATCTTTTTGAAATAAACGAAAATTGAAATTATTGTTGCTTGTTATTTGGAGCATTTAATGTTTTATTGTTCTCGGAATCAATCACGCCGTTCCGTCGCTGGTTCTAAATTTATGGTTTTTGTATATTGACAATCCGGGTTGACAATTTCTCCTAAAATACGCCAAATACGAATTGAAGGATCTCTTGTCTCTGTTATAACTTCAGGTAGAACTATACATTGGATGAATAAATAAACAGATGTCCGGTGAACAGTGAATAAAAGGATGTGCGCAAATTTCGAACCTTGTTAATTTAGTAATATAGATTGTTTCTATAATAAAACGTTCAGAAATTACACATGATTTAGTATGTCATCATCATAGTATGACAATGCTCCATTTTCTTCTTTTAAAGCTTTTTATTACGTTGTTTTTTGTCTTCTTTTTTTTCAAATTTAAAAGTATATATGAGGTGTTCCTTTTCTCTCGTTCTCTCCAATTAGCCCTAAGATCTAACCTGCGCCACCTTTTGCTTTTTTATCTAGCAAGTTTTGATCATTCATTTTTCAAATTTCGTTTTTCGATTCATATCCATCTCCCTGCAGTTAATTCCTCAATCTTATTAATCTCCGATTGCAAATAAGTAAATTTTTATTCTTATAGGAGTTTTCATCTTTCTTTGAAAAAAGTTTTATACAAAATATTTTATTGTTTCTTTTTATAGCTTTCCCATGATTTCATGTGGTTCTGATTTAATTGAAAAAGCGTATCTTGAGATGTTCTTTCATCTCTTCAACAAACTTCCTTTATTTTCCTAATCACGATAGTCATACATATAATATAAATTTCCAACTTCCCTGGTCCTCTTAAATAAGACAAACCTGCATACTTAAATGAAATCCGACAAGCTACAATTATTTGATGAGATCCTGGTTATTTTTTGGTGAAACAAAAAAGATTCAACATGACTAACAAAAAGATGTCTTCGAAGATAGAAAATGTAATCGATTCTACTCGTAGGGCAACGTGTTTCTCACAACTTCCCGAGGTACCCATGAATATACTTATTATTATTTGGTTTAAAAGTTTTTATATTCGAAACATATGTTATACTACCAGGCTATTTAGTATACATTTAAAGAATATTTGGAACCAGCTTTTGTCATTATCTCTTAATATATCTCTAATAGAAAAAAATGAAATACACCCTCCTATTAGTAGAATAATCTCTCTTGACATTCTGCACTTGTTTTGTATTAATCCAAGTATGGCATACGTTTAAAAAGTCACACTTATTATTACTTTAGTAGTTGTGAGCTGCAAATATGTTTACTATGGTCAAAATTTGTCATTCAATTATATCACAATTCACAAAGAATCTATTTCTTCCATCAGTTAGATTTATGTACATTTCAACTATTTCATAATATCTAAATTGTATTCCTGAAACAGAATTGAAACTCCTCGACTGTATTAAGTGAGTGGAATAACAAAGTATTGATTATTACTCCCAACACCATACCATCTGCATAATGTCAAATAACTCAATTTATTTTCAAACTATAATCGGTGTTAATACTTTGTAATTAAAGAAGATAACATCAAACGAACTCTCTAACTCAACCATGTATATAATAGTTTGCTATCGTTTTCAGTGGTAATTTGCCTACATCCCTACGCTTTATAGAAAAAATTCTCAACCTACTATCATGCACTGGAGTTATTACTTCTACTGACGCTCGATATTGTGGAGCACAGACTGGTTTCCGCTTCGTCTGATTCGAGCCCTGAGTCTTCTTAAAATCACTACACATGTAGCGTGTCTTAGACCAAGTGCTGCAGCATAATATGTCCCAGCTATGTTTATTTCCAGGGCCAAACGCTGCTAACTGTGTGGACGGTTCCTATAATATTAAGGCCCGTGGCATGAGTGGACTCCAAGTTGCCTGGCTACAATGTTAGCTTTTTTTTTATATTTGCCAAGCGCATCGCGGAATTCTTGACACGTTTTAATCTTTCCCCCAAAATCTCCTCCATAACTTCGTCTCTGGATCCAGCCCACGCATTCTGAGACGAAGGACTTGTTTCCGATCCGTTTTGCATCGAGGGCTAGTCTCTGCACTGGTTATGGATTCTGCCTTGTTGAGATCACGGGAGCCGAAGCGCTTTCACATGTTGAAAAACTTCGTTCAGCAGAAGGGTAGTTGCTCCAAAGAGATCTTCAGCTTCGTAGGAAAAAAATGGAACATACACGGGTTGTCTTTCCAGCAAATGCTACCAGACGATCGTCCTGCTCTCGCACATAAGATTGGCCATTTTTTGCACAGAGTCCCGGGCTCAATAGCCACTGATTCCTAAAGCAAATTCACGACGCATGGCCATACTCACAGCTTTCTTAGTGGTCCTCTGCCACACCGTTGTTACACTGTCTTTTTCGTCTCGTGCGATCGGGTGACGCTTTATGCACAAATGGTGCATCGGAGACACGCACACGTAGAAGACCTTGGTAAAAATTTCTCCCTCCATGGTGACATGTATACGAATCTGTTTCCATTGTGGAAATCTGTCATCCTGTGGGAAATGGGGTGTCTGATCGTTTCTAACTTGAGTTTTGCTCCATGCTTTTCCAGTATTTTTTTTTGACACAATCGTCATCGACAGATATTGGTAAGCCTTTTATAAGAACTCGTATCACTTTTTCATTCGGATTTTCAGTTCCTGCAGAGAAGTAGGTTTGTATCAAAATCCTGAATTGATCTATTCTCCCAGTTCAAAACCCGTGTTCACAAGTTGTGTTCTACTTTCGCGTGACTTAACATAGATCCGCCAAAGATCTCTGTCCCGCTGCACACAGTACACATCTGCTATTGCAATGTCATAATCCGAAATACATGTATATTTTCTCTTGTCAGTCTGAATGTCTCTTATTTCGTAGATAAACCGGTTTTTGTGTACTTTCCATTGTCACTTTGAGTTTCACTGGACCGTACACTTGGTTTAGGAATGTGAAATGATCGTGAGTAGATACTCAGTATTCACAAAATAGATATATTAAATTTTCGGAGGAATTTGATTTACTATTTGTAATCAAATTCCTAAAATGTTGATTGTAACTAAAATATGTAACCTTTTTCCGAATTTTGGTGTTATCGTACGATAATACCATATTCAAATTCCTAAAATGTTGATTTCAATTAAAATAATTCATATTTTCCCGATTTTTTTTTTGGTGTTATCGTAGTCACATGAATCATTAAGAATGTATATAATAAATTTTGTTCCGTTTTCATTTCAAGTTTTATAATAGCAACATTCCTTGTTTAAAATTGGACCAAATCCGTCCGGATATTGTTCGAACATCATCGTTCACAATACTTTCTCGGAAATCGTACGGAGTCCTTTCGATAGCTGTGCGAGATCCCTTAAATTTTCCACCCTGTCTGGGCTGTGAACTATGACGTATGAATTATAATTGTAAAGCAAAGGTTTATCAACTTGTGGAACAAAGTTTTCCGATTCAGAAGAGACATACAGATGCGACCAGTTCTAACCTCTCTTAAAGCAGCTCTAATGACTGCTCTAAGTTAACTTAGAGCAGTTCTGCTGACTGCTCTAGAGCTGCTCCATGACTGCTCCAAGTTAACTTAGAGCAGTTCTCATGACTGCTCTCCATGACTGGTTGGGCGAGAGGTTAGAACTGGTCGCATCTGTACCCCCATATAAAGATCCAACTTTCACGCCAAGAATATGCAAACAACTATTCACCAAATATAGTATGTCGCAGTACTTGTATACAATAATGAACAATTAATAAAGAAATGCCATATATTACTGGTTCGATCGCTGTCTGACGTGTTTCCTACCAACATTGCTAGTCTATTCAACACGAAGTACTCCATTTACCTTATCAAAAACGTCTCCATATGAGTGAAATATTCTCTCGAGGGACGTTAAACAACATACAACCAACCAACCTTATCAAACAGATACAGAATTCACGGCAGGTTTTGGCCGGTCAACAGGGGCTGCTAACTCCCTCCGTGTCTGTTCTCCTCTTAACGTTGTACTTTTATAGGAATTATGAGATTGGTCACTGCCTGTTATGTCTGCGCTTCTTCAGGTGGAGTTCGCGTGTTGACTATAGTCTAGTGCAGAAGTTTAGTGTACGCATATCTATTCAACTATAGTGCACGTGAACAAAGTTTAGTTTAGTTCAGAAATAAAATATGACCGTCTTCAACAGACTCTCGTTAACCGTGTTTTCACCGGGATCGCAAATGTCCCCGAAATTACGAATCATTTAATTTCAAGTAGCTTTTTTTAATTGCTCTCCAAGTGAAGAACTCGATTGTTGTATATTACCACGCCATGAGAAAGAATTAATTGTAAAACAGTGGTGTAAATATGTGTAATGAACCAAGATCACAGAAAACACGCACCCCTTTCTAATTTTTGTCATATATTCTTTAAAATCAATCTATGCTCTGTTGCAAATCTGCGTTTTACATTTTGTCCGCCATCTTGAACTAGACCACTAGTACGTGGGAGAATAGTTAACAATAGTCGACTAGGCTCACTCACTTCCGGCAAACTACATGTAAAGCACGTTCGGGTGAACTGTAGTTGTACTTTAGTGGCTATAGTTGGTACCCGAACTCAGTCTCGTGAAGTGCGTATATATTCGCTAAGCTGGTCGCAATAGTTCAGTGGTTATAAAAGGAAAAAAAAGGTTGGCTTCGCAACCGGAAAATCACGAGTTCTACGTGAAAATAAGCAGTGATTGCTCATTTGAAACGCTCGGGAATGACGGGTCTTTCGGGTATGACCTTTAGAAAACGGAGGTTCCGTGTCACGGCAAGTTTGGCACGTTAAAGAACTTCATTGTTACGGCCCTGAGCCCTAAGCATGGGTCCTTCAGCTACAGTTGGTTGGTTGTACATTGTTTTATATCCCTCTTAAGAATATTTCACCCATATGGAGACGTCACCATTACCAGTGAAGAGCTGCAAATGTAGGCCTGTGCTCGGCGCTTATGGCCCTCGTTGACGTCTCAATGTGAGCGAAAAAATCTCGACGGTGCGTAGCAAAATAAACATATTCGCTAGTATTACCATCGAAATGATCAGTTTGTGTCCACAGTATACACAGTGCAACTTGTTACCGTGACTTTGGAAGACGTATCGTCCAAGGGTCTGTGGACAGGGCTGGAGACTTAGAATCATTGAGTAACGGATATATCCTCAGTAGTGCTCCATTTTACTTCCTCCATTTAATGTATGTTATGATGTCAATGGAAATATGATACTAATTTTGGTGCATCGTATGTAACACATTTCAAAAATTAAGTCTCATCAGCAATGCTTGAAACCTAATAGTTTGGAAAGCCAAGGACCTATATATCAAGAAAAAGCCAGTAAAGGAGAGGTACCTTGCATGAGGGAGATGCTCCTACGTTTCAAAAATAATTTCCAATGTTTTTGAACTTGTGACACTTATATTGGATTTATATTTCGTATCAAATCGAAACAGTAAGGTGCCGTCTAACTGGGCTTATAATATCCTCAGGGACGGACGGACCATCCGCCAGCAGTGATATCCACCCAGGAGTATAAATAAAGATATGTGATACTAATTTTGGTGCAACGTATGTGACACATGTTTAATAGAAAAGTCCTAAAAAGTCTAAATCTCAATGAATTGTTTCCGTTTTTAGGATTAAAGGGACTGACTCACGATTTTTCTTCAAAATTTTGTTTTTCACTTTTTATGATCAAAATATCTTGTTTGATGTGTATAATGTTAATATTTTTGACTGTGCAGCATCAAATGCATTAATTTACAAAATTAGCAACTCATATATAAACACTGGTTACAATGCTACATTTGGGGTGGCGGTCCTTGTGCGGAAATCGGGTGATGACACTGCAAATTATAATTTTTTGGACTAAGTCGTGAATACATGTGAACATTTTCATGTTTACCTTACTTGTTGGTATTTTTACTGCTGCGGAACCGCCACGCAATGTTGTGCATAACCGTCACACCAAATGTAGCGTTGTATCCAGTGATAAAAAGACTCGAGTCTTTGTTTGCATAAAAAAGAGCTTCGGCTAAAATATCTCTCTAATCCTTGCATTCAAAAGGTCCAAAAATTTCTATGTAGACTTTAAATGAGTTATTTCTTCATTGTTTAACATCGAAAATGAAAAAGCTTTTGATAAAAAAATCGTGAGTCAGTCCCTTTAAAAGACCTACGAGTACTTCTTTCTTAATACAGTTTTGCGAACAAAAATTGGTTGAGCGGTGAGTGGCATTGATTTATCATGTATACAATCTATTTCAGATACAATTATGTCGACATATGAAGACGTTCAATGCTCCTATCCAAACTGCTGCCGTCAGATATATCTAACCAAACCAAACATTAGGGACGTCAAAAATATTAGCATTACTTCCTGTACCAATTTCGAAGCGGGACAACAGCGTCAAATTATAACGTATTACAACAAAAATCAATCATCACGTACATTTTATACCAGGGGCTGCTGTGGAGGTATCGTCTATGTGATTTTAGGTAAATTCAACTCGTGTGCTTGGAGATAATCATAAAATTTGCAATAGTTGTATGTAGATGTCCAGCGTATTGTAATTGTACGCGATTATGTTTAAAGTATTTCCCACCAATCCCCCCTTTATAAGTAGATTTTAGATTGTTTCCTCTTCACAAGATTATGAGTACGATCACTGCTCGTTCTTCACTCCTTTCTTTCCTGCATCTGCCTTTTCTTAGAAATCGTGAGGCCCATGGGCCACATCGCTCATCTGAGCACTCTGCTTCATAGAGAAGAACAGAAGTTGGGATTTACAATATACCACTATTCAAAGTTATGGCCCCCGTGGGAATCTGGGTAAGAATAGGTTCCTAGTACCCCTTGCTTGTCGTAAGAGGCGACTAAATAGGGCGGTATTTCGGATGAGACTGCAAAAACCGAGTTCCCGTAAAGATCCCTCCCTGCTCAAAGGCCATGAACGCCGAGCAAAGGCTTAAATTTTGCAGCCTTCACCGGCAATGGTGACGTCTCCATGTGAGTGAAAAATTCTCAAACGGGACAACAAATGTATGGACTAACATTAACCTTCATAAATACGAAAATAAGATAGAGAGCCATATATGACAGGTTGGGGTCAGACATAGTGATTCTTGAAAAAAGATTAAGCCCTATAATAAGCAGCGCTTATATTTACATTCCTTAATTTTATAAATTATTCGTCTTGCGCCATTCAAAATTGGTGTGGGTAATAAAGGGAAGAGCCAAAAATCAGCCATTGTAGTGCAATGGAAAAATATAGTGCATTTGGATAGATAATTAAATACATATCTTCAAAATTTAAATTGAAATTAGCCTGCAAGTTTTCATGCATTTTCTTTTTTTACTTCATGTATTTGTTATTTACTACGTATACATGTAGCAGACTAGAAGTTCAGATGCATTTTATTATGCAGTTCCAGTGGTTTAGAGCGTGTTTTAGGAACTTTTATTCCTCTGCATTTCTAGTGCATTTCTGTGATGATAAAAACACTGTGTGTAAATATTTTTAAATGACCCCACTCTATGTTTGCATTTTTGTGATTATCTCACCTTTGAAAGGGAACATGACCCTTCATCTGAACTAACTTGAATCCCCTTCACCCAAGGATAATTTGTACCAAGTTTGATTGAAATTGGTCCACTGGTTCTGGAGAAGAAATCTAAAATGTGAAAAGTTTACTTAAGATGGCTGTAGAGTACACATGTACATAAGTAGCTACTTTCTAATGAAATTTCGATAAGCGTGAATTTGATATACAGCTTTTGACCCATATCGGCAAAATTCTATGCATATTTAGCCAAAAGAAACTAATAAATAAATAAATAAACCGATAAAACTCTCTGATACAAAATGGCGTATTATACCCTGTGCTCCATCAATATTTGTAGGCCTTAAATTAACTTCAGCAGTTTTGTAAAATGCAATCTTCGTATTTCGTTTCTGCAATATTTTAATGCATCATTTGTTTTGAAGATATCGGAGGAAGTAAGGGTTCAGTTGAAACGACCACAACCTCATCGACCACAACCTTATCGACAGAATTAGCATTTGACGGAACAACATCCATCCTCGATATACCACCAGATGGCACTGTCAGTCTCACAATTATCCTCCTATTGTCGTTGGTGGTCTTGCTTACTCTGATTGGCGCTGCTGCATATTTACACAGACGAATTAGGTAATACCCCCCCCCCGAAGAACTATGAGGGTTTCTTTTAAAGATAGAGGATTATTTTGTAATTCAGTGTTTTTAATACCTCATATGCCATGTACATGTTTATTTGTAGAAAACTAAAATCAAGTAAAAAACAACAAGCAGTATTAACTACACGGGTACGTTCTTATTTATTGTGCAAGATTGTTCATTTCCTTCGATTTTAAAAGAATTTATCAAAATATTTCACAGTTCGACGCTTTATTAGCACCTCTGTTAAAGAGGCATGGACACGTTTTGAGCTA
>CAJDSM010070074.1:0-14637 GCA_903981925.1 Ostrea lurida
TCACTAACTCCATGAAGACAAGTATCCATTCATAACATAGCGTCTTGTAAAGCACCCGGCATCTGGCATTGTCAGTTCTATGAACCACTTACGCCTCAACCAAGCAAATTGTGAGCTCCAATCGAAATAAAGTGGCGCCTGAAGGTACAAACTTAAAGGTGAGACATTTACTCATGTGTATCAGAGGGCAGCACGGAGTATGACCAGTCACGGACACGAGGCGTATGCTATACGTATAATCTAGTATCATGCATTCAAAGGTACGATGAGTGGTGAAAGACGCTTACAAAAGCACTCTTTGAAAATTTGTACCATGACGACACTATGAGCGACACTGGAATGGGGGAAGAACGCATGCTAATTCTGGTTTTAGAATCAATCATCCTTATTCTGATTATCTCTTTGGTATAAATCAAGGATTTATATCCTAAGCTTGTTACGGAGGGGTGGTCAAAGAATACAATGCAGTAGTTGCATTGGAAGACGAAGCCTCACCTACGTACGCCTTTCGTTCACGTAAATTGGACCTTTATACATTCTGGAACAGAAAACTACATACTTCCAATGTTCTCCTGAATTGTGGATTTAAAACCGGTGTTCCTAGTGCTAGACCAGTCAGTGCTCTTATTATAGGAGGTACAACTGGTTAACCCCAATGCTCCTGTGTCCTCTGTAGGACAGTAAGATAATAGAATTAAAGCCTGCATCTACAGTAAACACTTCTGATCAGGGCGGGTTGAGTAGCAGATTACTATATAGAACTTGCAGTCTTCATCAATAAAATGCAGTAAGAGCATACTTGGGACCTTTGTTTAAACTTTTGAAAACAATAATATGTCACGAGCTATTTGACTGTAAATAATAGCAGATAGATCTTTGCGTATGCAGCATCTAGTTTTTGACTTTGAATATATAGATAAGTTGTTGATAAAAACATAAAATATGTTTATTTTTTGCTTGATATAACGTCTGCTTATTTTGGAGGGGTGTAAATAGTATAGAGCACACTTAAAGTGGTTCCAGATTTTGATATACACACCTGAAAGGATAAAGAGTAGGTAAGATAAGACTGTGCCACTTTTGGTATTTACTCCATCCACAAAAAGGCAATATACAGGCTAAGAGTGGAAATGGGTGACAAGCTGGCAAGTCGACAATGGTGCATAATATATAAATTCATTATCTTTCCAAGATTTTCAAATGTCCGGTCGATTACCACGATACGCCAATATTTGTCGCTGCTTTGGTTTGGACGAAAATTGCAAAATAAGCATGGAATATAGGATACATGGCACCCATTTATATTCTAGTAAGCACCACCTCAACGCAATTGCAGGAACAGAATCATATGTCCGCGTCAAAAAGTCCCGCACCCACACCACAGCTGCGGCGAATTGATGCGATGGAAATCTGTGAGACAATAGCCACACTCCCAGCACATTTTCAGCAATCAAAACGACATGTGTACAAAAGCGTCAGAAGCCTAGTGGGGCTCTCATCTCATGTCTTTAAGGCGTTTGCACATGTATTTTACTGGTTCCTTTAAGTAGAATTGATCTATATATATTACCCTTACAACAAAGAGAGAGTGCTGGAGTCTAGTAAGAGGTGCTTCTCAACCAAGACCCACTGTCTTTACTCCTTACGAAAATAATGACTGCTTGATCAAAGGGAGCAACATTTGGCGGGAGTAGTATTAGTGAATACTACATTATTGCCAGAAGTGGTGTACAAACTCAACATGTCAGTTATCTTAAAAACTCTAAAGAAGCTTCTAGTGAATTTGAAATCCCAGAACCTTTCTAACGATATCAACAACTCAAATACATGATGACTTTTCGAACAGTCTTTACCACACTTACGATTCCGCACGATCTAATATCTAAAGGCACCTCCGTGCTCCTACCCACTGTCCGATTCCCAACAAGGCGGGACAATTCCTGACTCCAGGATCCCCGGGTCCGCGTCGTACCGATCAGTACCGGGCTTCGCCCTAGGCACGCCGAAGGGGGTGCGAAGGGAGGGAGGGTGTGCGTTTCTCGAGAACAAAGAGCTAAGTACCAGGACACTACTGAGATGAAGGTACTCGGCCGCAAGCCAGAGCGGAGGTCTTATCCGTGACCAGCCGCAGATAGAACTTCCCGTGCCCATCACCGAGCGGTGCATTATCAATCTCTGTACACGGCCCGGGGAGCCTTGTCCAGGCCTCTGCCGACCGTATGTCGGACGTCATCCAATCAGCCGTTGCATGCCGTGCGAGGGGAACTCCACGAGAAATGAGGACCAGAGGGCGTAGTTCCTATCTGGAAGCTCTCGAATGCCAGCCTATTTCACCACCTTCAGACTTCAAATGTTACGATCGGCCCAGGAAAAAATGATAGTAGCCCCGCTCATCGAGCAGAGACGGGAAGCGGGTCAGCACAAAGAAATGCCCAACAACCAGCATAGATCCCTTTCAGGAAGTGCCACGGCCGCCACCGCCTGGGATATGCAGCTAGGTCACCTCCGCGCAGCCCACCAATCATCCCAAGGGGTACGGCCGCCCAAACAAATCCCGAACAAACAACCCGCCCTACGGCGTTCAACTAGTAGCGGGGGGGCAGACACATTCACACGCGGGGATTAACGAGATTAAACCTCACCGAACCCCGGATCCAGTGCCACACTGCAGCAAGCTCCCCATATAAAGAGTGGCTACCGGCCGCTGGGACACAATAATAGCGAACGGGCAATAGATCGGCTACCAAGCGGAATAGAGCGTTACCGCTACCCAAAGATGCCGTATACCTCATGAACAAACGCCTTGCAAGTGATTCCTAAGGCACCCCACTACGTGCGGGAAGAGAACGGTTAAATGACTTGAAGCTGGGACGGTGGTCGCCAGCATATTCCAGCACGTGACGATAATCCACCTCCGATACATTACACACAAACAAAAGACTTGGTCCTGACTATGCAACCGGAAAAGCGCTAGAACATTTCACGCCTAGGCCCATGACGGTTGTCCTCCACTTGACCGAAGGACCAACACAACTTCTTATAAAAAAACGCTGATTACACACTTTCGCCTTTTACCCTCTACCGTAATCACGTCCAGATAATGCGGGGTATAGAACAAGACGTTGAAAACGATCCCCCACACGTTGGGTAGGTGTTCATACTGCCCCTCATCCCTAAAGCTGATAAAAGAGGAGCGCGGCCCCTAGCTGAAAACATGGGGGCATCTTGGGGCATGCTTGTTGATCAACTCGATGACACTCTGCGCTGCTAATCAAGGACTGTACGATGGGATTCCTATAGTAAATATTTCATCCTTTCCTCTCCCTGCGCCGTACGTCGTAGCGTTCCCTCAGGTGAGAAGTAAGAGCGGATCGGGAAGCTGGAACGTCCTAAAAAGAATGTGATCTTCCCTTCCGCTAAATTTCTCACTTAACCTAGGTCAGAGCAGGAGCTGATCCTATTGTAAACTCTCGCCCTAAAAGGTGATCGAGCGGGGTGACGGTCCCAGAGGATATTGTACTACCCTACATATCGTCCCCGAGCCGGAATGCAGAAACGACTGGGTCCAGCCGAACACTCCTCCACTTCCCATAAGTGGGGGCCATTCGGAACGGATTCACCCGGGACATAATAGGATTGAACCAGAACTTGCTGACTGGTCAGCCAACTAGGGTGCGGACGGGACTCAATATCCCTCGTTCTCACGACGCCCGACACGTACGGAGCCTCGACGAGCCGCGCTCCTAGCTCCACTCATTACAAAGGGAGGGGAAGAGAGCCTCCCCTCCGACCTCCTAGATTCTCTGGTCTAGATGCATAATCCAGCAGAATAGAACAACAGACTGAGGGGGTGAGTCAACAGTCTGAATGGCTGAATAACGTCAGTCTATTCGCTTACTGACCTGCCCCCGGCGTTGGTCTTCCCATCGAACCCTTTTATACGGAGAAACATCACGACGTAATTCCTGTTGAACCATCCTAACTGAAACAGATGAACACCTTCGTTTACCCACCAGACTACAGGAATGACAAAGCATTTGAGCGAAATCACAATCTTACATTCTAGTGCTGATGCAGCCCCCCCTGACGCATGATAAAGAATTTTCAGTGTTGCCATTTGTATCTCCCCATTTCACTGACTGACAGAGGCCTCTGGTGTCCTTCAAGTGCCGGGTTGGAAAAAATATTACGCGGAAGGGCAACTCCGATCTCTGGGTTCTTTGAGAAACATGCTTCCCAATTGGATGAATTTCACCGGCTACCGAGCACAGTGATTTGTAGACCGCGAAATATTGTTTAAGTTTGTGTGCCACGGTTGCGTTTTGTGATGCCTTTTTAGAGGGAAATTTGCTCGTTGTCCATGACCACGGTATGATCGCCCCTAATCGACAAAGCTTCAACGGGAACCAGACAGGGACCACACGCGACAGAGCAGCAGTAGCGGAGGGACCGCAATAGAGACTGGGCCGTCATCAAGGCAATACGGCTTTCTGACTTTGAGCTACCTTCTAGTATCGGACAGAGGGCCCCGGGTGGCCTGTTAGGATCCGCAAGCCTAATAACGAGGCTTCTCTAAACCTGACAAAAGAGTGTTACGTCAAGTTTTCTGCGCTGAGAAGTGTCACTCCCCTCTGCCTACTCCGGGATGGTCCTAACAGTCTGTGCGTACAAATATAAAGTATATAAACAAGCTGTTACACTAATACAATATATTGTTAAAGAGGGCCACGGGGTTAATACAGAAAGCGTTCGGCGACCGCTGGGAGACATGCTAAATTATTTGGGAGCACTGCGTGGAGTAAAATTGGCCGCGCCGACCTCACGAACCAGAAACTGGAACCCTCGGTGCCCTTGACCACTAATCCAGCAAGTGCTAACATCTTACGTAGATCTGACGACAGAGCCAACTGCGAGTTATATAAGCAAAACGACTAGTTTACCACTATGAAATGACCATAAAGTTTGTGAGTTACTTCTAGTGTCACATGTAGGATCACCTAGGCTTAACAATGAGACTATGGCGTGAGCAGATACCGTAAAGAGGGAATCCACTGTCCATAGTATTCCACAAATATATGAAGCGAACAACATGGAGTGTGTATGTCTAGTCGTTAGAGCTACCTATAATCTCCAGATTCACCTTTCACGGTAATGGGGCTCTTTGCTTCCTAGACACACTAAATCGGCACCGTCTTTTAACCACTAAACCATTGGTAAACATACATGAAACAGCTAACCTAAAAGATGGATGACTAGTTACACTATAACTAATAATACCACGAAGACATAATAATGTTACTTACACACTCCATGCTGGAGAAGGGAAACCTAGGAAAACTAATATATCACTGTGTAGTATCAACTAGATAACTACTAACCTTGTTTCAAGATGCGTTCCTTAACAATACGTGTGGGTTACAATAGTTCGGACGACGGGTGATCGACGCGATACTTTGGGGGCGACGGAATTAACCTCGCATGGCCACAATTACTGGGGTTAATAAAAATCGATCTCTGCATTGACCAACAGCACAGATGGCACGTTAACACTACATTGGATGATCCATCAGATCACCGTCCTCCCACCGGACGAGGACTCTGAGGGATACTGCGGCAGACAAGGAATAGTAAAAAGTTCACTCGCCTTGGGGAGTTCTAGGTCTTCAACATGCTCGTACAACCATTAGCATTGCATCAAAACTTGCTACAACTAAGTTGGCAAAATGTAGCGGAAATGAGATATCGAATACACTTGATTCTCCATGAGTGAATCACTATATTGTCGTGGTTGACCATGATCTACAGAGGGTTACGACTAGGGGATGACCTGAACGAGCCTCCAGGCGGATCGTACACATGACATGTTGCTTTGATAGTAATCGCGGTTTGGCTCACCTAACAGCTATCGCGGAGCCCCTTGGTGGAATCCTGAAGCTCAAGATGATGTGAGACAAGTCAGGTCGATCTAGGGACCAGGCGCCATACAACGTTTTTTCCGGATGTAGCGCTGCTAGCCGTGCCGAGGACCGTGGCCGGAGGGTATCAATGACGAGGTACCATTAAGGGGGGAGCCACTGCCTATAGAAGAACGACCAAGGTGAATAAGGACGCGAATGCAGAAGTACACAACATGGAACCGCCACCTCCAAAATCCTTACGATTCTCGAAATTGCGGGATGGTCAAAACTACGTTCGGATTCCCAAGGGCGAAAATCTGAAAGCGGACAAGCGCTGGCAACCCCGGAAGAAGAAGAACGCTCCGCTCGCGTGAGGTCCATCCTAAAAGCCAGGGGCATAGTCAACACCTTTCCAGCAGCGATCGCCGAGGGATAGCTGGATACCTAACTATCTCGCGCGAATCGTCTAACCGAAATTGGGGGAACGGTTCCACCCTTATAACCAGGACGTCATTCTTTTATAGGCCAGTGGGTGGTGTATCTCTACAGGAGGGCCCACAAAATATTATGCATAACATCCTCTGCAACATTAGTTTACACCAAAACCATAAGAGGCTTCCGGGTGATATAAATGACAGATTACCACCGCGCCTCGACCGTGTGGCTGGGATGTTTGTTCCTACTGCAAGGTTGCCAGCACGCCCACTAAAGGTTTCGGCTTTCAATCATTATCGTACAAGGTAAACAAACAGCTCTCCGCACGAGATATAAGCCATCTGGTCACAGAACTGACCCATCAACTTTGAATGGCCCTAGTTGCGTACCGAGAATGTAACAAAGATTGTACAACACAGCCTGTAGCAATGTTTCGACTTCCCGCACGACAAATCTATTTTAGCGAGATGCACCCATAACTGGGCGACCTCACCGCGGCCTGGGACACCTCGCCCCTAAGGATCACATGTCACACCTGGAATAGCACAAAATGTCTGAACTGATCGTTAAGGCAATATACAGTGCTACCATAACTCCCCGGTGATTTACTCGCTCAATAAAGATCATCAGGGGCGGGGCTATGCGCAGGAAATCAGTAGTTCACTACCTCTCCAGGATGATCCCTGGCTACCACTAGCCACTGGCAGAAAAGACAACATCCAGTGTCCGTCGCGGCGCGCTTGGCCTGGCCATTTCTATCGGGTAACCACAACCCTAATAGCTAAATTAGGGACCATACGTGCATGCCCGGTCAAAAGTCCGATACGAAGCGCGGGACCTGAACATTCCCAAACAGTTGTCGCCTGGGTTCTCGGAAACGGCCCACCCTCCCAGACAGGAGTCGTCCTCCAAGAAATCGATGGAGACGGATACCCCCTCGTGTCCCACGACACAGTCCTAGAAATGGCATCTGTGGAGCACCAATCTTAACAAAGCCATAACGCGCTCATGTAACACTCAAGGTAATGCCCCGATCCCCGACCATCACTCCTATCCGAGACGGGATGCACGAGCCTCCGCTGACGACTATGACAGGCTCCAGGGGACCATCCCTTTGCCCTCGTACTACAAAGCTTCAGAATGAGACCACGTGCGCATTCCGGGGCCGCGCGGGGGTCAAACATCGTCTCAACTATGCCTCAACGAACACAATCCAAGAAGAGACCGTGGTTTAGAGCCCCTAAAACTATCGGACAAACCCCACTCATCAGGGCAGGTGCTAGGGTACACAAGGGGGGAGGGTCCGCCGACAGGAGGCGGTGACCCACCAGACAAGGCATAGCGTATTACTGTGCCTGCCCGGACGGTGCTAGGATCCCAATTCGTTATTGGCCTACTCGTCAAGCCTAACTGAGCCAACTGACCTGGGCTTGATTATCAAGAGGCCAGTAAACGTGGTGGGATTCCGGACCCGAACCTCCACTCCAGATAAAGTCAGGCAACAAGACGGGTCGAGATCACGGACCACCGCCAGGAGCTCCGCAGTAGTGCATACCTTTCGTTTAAAGTCCCGGCTCAGGCCTAAGGCTGCTCGTAACGAGAGGCGCTCACCTTGCACATCTGGGCTGACTACTTACTCAACTCTGCCCTATGTCCCCCGAGCATCCGTGTTCCAGAAGACGAAACATTCCCTGCATATAGCAGGTTCAAGGTTGGGGGTTGGTGAGGGCTGCCTCAAGCAACAAAGGAGATTCATTTGTACAGACTTAACTAATGTGACAACGAAGATGTACAAACTGAATTACTGTGTTGTAATAAAGATGGTACCACCATGACCAAAGAGGTACCGTAACTAGTGACCCCAAAGACATAAACACTATCTCGACAAAGATGTAACGATTCGTAACAAGCAATGAAGATCGTACACTAACTTAATGACAAAGGACAGTACACTAACAATGACAAAGAGTACACTAAGTTGACTAAAACGATGTGCAATACAGATTACACCTTCAATGAAAGTCTAGAGAACAAAAGATGTCACTAATGTACAAAAGATGTACTCTAACTAAGACAAAAGATGCACTATGACAAAGAGTACACTAAGTACAAAAGATGACCGTAATGAAAAGATCAAAGATAAACTACTCTAACTAATGGACAAAAATGTACACTAATGACAAAAGATCGTACACAAGACAAATGTACACTACTAAGACAATGTACACAATAAAATACTCTAACTATCGACAAAAGATGTACACTAAGTGACAAAAAAATGATTACACTAACAAATGACAAAAGATGTACACTAAGACAAAAGATGTCACACTTATGACAAAATGACACTAATAGATGTACACTAACTAGACAAAAGATGTACACTAACTTAATGCACAAAAGACTGTACATATACAAGTACTTAAAATGACAAAGATGTACACTAACTAAAGGAAAAAGATGTACACTAACTAATGACAAAAAGATGTACTCATAACTAATGAAAAAGCGTACATTCAAGACAAGAGATCGTACACCTAACTAATGACAATAAGACGACCTAATGACAAAGAGATACACTAACTAATGACAAAGATGTCCCACTAATAATAAAATAGAGTACACGTAACTAAATACAAAAGATGTACACTACAATGACAAAAGATGTACACTAACAATGACAAAAGATGTAGCACTAATGACAAAAGATGTACACTAACGTAATCGAACAAAAGATGTACACAACTAATGACAAAAGATGTCACTAACTAATGACACAAAGATGTACACTAACTAAGACAAAAATGTACTCGAACTAACCAGATAGTAACACGAAAATGACAAAAAAGTACACTAACTAATGACAAAAGTCTGACACTAATGACCAAAAGGTACACTAATGACAAAAGATACTAAGTAATGTAACAAAAGACTACACTAAGTGACAAAATACGTACACTAAACTTGGCAAAAGACTGTACATTAATGACAAAGATGTAACAATCAAAAGATGTTACACTAATGACAAAGATTACACAATACAAAAGATGTACACAATAAACAAAAGACGTACACTAATGACAAAAGCATATGCACAAGACAAAAGATGTAAACAACTACAATGCAAAATTAACCAGGACAAAAGATGTACAGCGTAATGAACAAAGATGTACACTGAATGACAAAAGATGTACACCGAATGATAAAAGATATGCTCCTAATACCAAAATGTGTAACACTATACAGAAGAGTAACTTAATAATAAGATTACACTAATGACAGCAAGATGTACACAATGACAAAAGAATGTCAGCTAATGACAAAACTAGTTACTACTATACGTAATCGACAAAAGATGTACAGCAACAATGACAAAACGATGTTACACTAATAAGCAAAAGATGTAGCATCTATTGACAAAAGAGTTACACCAAAAGTAACAAAGAGTACACTAGCATGACTAAAAGATGTACACTAATGACTGAAAGAGAGTACACTAACGACAAAAACTTTAACATAATAAGACAAAAGATGTACACTAAGAACAAATGTACAACTAAAGACAAATGACGTACACTAATTGACAAAAGATGTAGATACTAATGACAAAAAGGTACACTAACACGACAAAAGATGTACACTAATGACAAAAGATGTACACTAATGACAAAATGTTACCTAATGACAAAAGAATGTAAACGAATCGACAAAAAGATAGAAGTACACTAACAAAAAGATTACACTAACAAGTACATAAGATGACACTAACTAATGAAAAAATGTACACTAACTAATGACAAAAGATGTACAACAAACTAATGAAAAAGTACAAACTAATGGACAAACAGACAATAGTACACTAACTAATGACAAAAGATGTTCTCACTAATGAATCGACAAAAGACTGTACAGCTATGCCTAATGACAAAAGATGTACACTAACTAATGAAACAAAGAACTGTCACTAAGTGAATCACCGCAAAAAACGTACACTAACTAGATGACAAAAGTGTAGACTATACACACCCAACAAGATGTCACTAAAGAGCCAAAGATTGTAACACACTAATGACAAAAGATGTACACTAATGACAAAAGATGTACACAAATGACAAAAGATGACACAACAAAACACTAAGACAAAAGATGTTACACTAAACAAATGACAACTAAAAAAAGATGTACACTAACCTAATGACAAAAGATTACACACTACTCGACAAAAGATGTACAAAATACTACACTAATGACAGAAAAGAGTGTACAGCTGAACTAATGACAAAAGATGTACTACTACTAATACGAAAAGACGTATCAACTACTCAATGACAAACAACAGTGACATAACTAAGAACAAAAGAGTGTACACTATAATGGACAAAAGATGTACACTAAGTAATGACAAAAATACTCGGTAGACAAACTAATGACAAAAGATGTACTACTAATTGAAAAAATGTAACACCTAATAATGACAAACGATGTACATAATGCAAAAGAGTGTACACAAGTAATACAAAAGATTGACAAAGCTATCGGCAAAAGACGTACACTAATTGTGCAAAATGGTACTACTAATGACAACAAGATGTACACTAACTAATGACAAAAGATGTACACTAATTGACAATCAGATGTACACTAGAATGGACAACAATAGTACACTAATAATGACAAAGATGTACCACTAAATAAATGAAAAAGATGACACTAACTAATGACAAAAGATGTTCACTAATGACAAAAGATGTACACTAATTGACAAAAGATGTACACTAATGACAAAAGCTGTACCTAGAATAAAAAGTACTATACCTAACTGAATGACAAAAGATGTACACTAACTAAGGACAAATGAACTAATGACAAGATGTACACTAATGACAAAAGATGTACACTAAGTATACAAAATGTTCACTAAATGACAAAAATGTACACAATAACAAAAATGTACATAACTAATGAAAGATGTTACACTAATAATGACAAAAGATGTACACTAATATGAAAAAAAAGATGTACACTAACAAATGACAAAAGAGTACACTAATTGACAAAAGATGTACACTAATGAACAACAAGATGTACACAATGACAAATAGACACTAAAGAAAAAGAGTACACTAATGAAAAGATGTACAACAAAGAACCTATGCAAAAGATGTACACTAATGACAAAAGATGTACACTATCGACAATAAAATGACTAATGGACTAATGCTGCGAAGCATCTTTATACATGTGACGTTAGGTTGCAAACTGTACACACTTGTTAATTCATTGAATATCATTGAGATTTATTGGATTAGACTATTAATGCTTTTATATATCAATGGATTATATTACAGGATAGCAAGAATTGTACCCCATCAATGGACTTATTGTTTAGATATTAATAGATTAATGGACAGGATATTCACGAATTGTACATTATCTATTGTTTATTTGACTAGATATGAATAAAAGTACGGATGATATTGTTATTTGACTAGATTACATGAATTGTCATCAGCAATGGTTACTGACAGATACTAACGAATTGTACGTCATCAATGTTTATAGACTAGATATTAATGAATTGTACGTAGAAAGGTTTAATGACTAATACAATGAGTATTGATTAGGTGTCATTGAATTGTATATCAGCAATGTTATTTGATTAGATAAAAAGTAAAGGCAAAATAACGAACAATGAATTAATCTAGTAAATCCCAAACAATAAAAAACAAGATTGGGCAAACACGGACCCCTTGACACACCAGAGATGGGATCAGGTGCCAGGAGGAGTAAGTACCCCCTGTCGACTGGTCACACCGACGTGAGCTAATTGTCTAGATCAGGTTCGTAGTCAAAATTGGTGTATAGAGAACGACTTAACATGTCAGACAGCATTTGACTCGAAAGGCAGGTTGCACTGGAAACAAGATAGATACTAATGAATTGTACATCTTCAGCTGGTTTTACAATGGAATTGCAAATCTTCAATGATTTGACAGATATTACATCATAAATCGGAAACATTGTGAAGTAGTGATTATTTTTTTCCCTTCATTCTTTTATATTATCATTTTACCGTCTAAATTCTAGATTGCATTCGACATATAAAAAAGAATTGATAGAGAAGTAAACGAAAAATCACAAGGAGTGTGGTTCAGCTTCACTTATTTCTTAGCCCAAGTTCAATACAAATACATAAAATATAACAAACGCCTTCAATGTAAGACTGCGTATACGTAAATAGCTGAAATAATAATAAAAAGGCATGAAAAGAGTACAATGTTACTTTATAAACACTTTGTATTACCAAGTATAGGTGGTACACATCTAAAATATGGTAACTGCGCTGTGAAGAATTTAAACTGCTCGTAATCTATTTCACGAGATATAATGGCCACGTGCAATCAGTGTGCGTGCAGGCCGAATAATACCAGCTATTCGATATGACTTATTGATCTTGACAGCCCATTTCTAGTTCTGGTGTGTGGCCAAAAAGATAAAACGAGCTAAAATGGACCTGATATTAGTCCCCGAGTCTTTAAAGCCAATCGTTTGCAAGATTATACTGCAAAAACCTAAGTAATGAGAGGGACTGTATTGTGCATGTATAAAGGGACATGGACACGTTTAAACAGACATGGACACCGCTGAGCTAAAAATGTTCAAATTTTAGATTTCCAATTTTAATGTTTACAATGCTCACTTAGGGTATTTCTAATGGTCAGCAAAATTTTGAACGTCATTGTGGTACAAGAGAGTACACGCACTTACAATTTCTCACAATGTAAACAAGGCTCGAGCCTTGTTTTTTTTACATAAAGATTGCTTCACAGAAATACCATGTTAAAACAAATGAGATTGAGAATCACAGAAGTTTTAATTGTGTCAGAATGAACTTGGTAATATGAAAAAAAATCTGCTTTAAACGGAACGTATACTAGCAATCAATGTAGGTAAACAAAAAACATGACTCAAGCTTTTTTTACATAGTGATGAATTGGTAAGTGCTGTATCTTACTTGTACCTCAACAAATGACGTTCAAATTTTGCAAACTATTAAAAATACCCTAAGGTGACATTGTAAATTACAATTGGAAATCTAAAATTTGAACATTTTGCTCAGAAACGTTCCATGTCCTGTTAAGTAAATAATATTTGCATTTTTAATGTTTAAAATGCTCAGCAAAGTCATTTCTAATGGTCAGCAAAAAAACTGAATGCCAGTTATTGAGTTACAAGTAAGATACAGCGCTCACAATTCGTTATCTGAACAAGGCTCGTGCCTTGTTTTTGTTTACATAAAGATGGATTCACAGAAGATACTGTGTTTAAAACAAAATGAGATGAGAGAAACACTAGAGACTGTTAAAATGTGTTCAGAATAACTTGTAGCTTGAAAAAAAAATCAGCTTTCAAAGCAACATTTATTAGCATATTCAATATATGTAAATAAAAACATGCCACGGGTCTTGTTTACATAGCAAAGATTTGTGGGTGCTGTATCTAACTTGTAACTCGATGTCTAACATTCAAATTTTTGCTGACCATTAGAAATACCTTAAGTGCGCATTGTAAACGTCAAAACTGGAAATTCTAAAATTTGAACATTTTTTGCTTAAAACGTGTCTATGCCTTTAAGGAGAAATTTCATTACATCCTTACACTATAACAAAACTCCACAATGCTTTGTTTGTTTGATCGAAGTATCATAAGCATGCTACTTTACTACAATAAACAGGACTCTTTGTATTCTCTAGTACATACACGTATTATATGAATTATATGTACGTGGCGATAAATATGGACACCAATTATGAGACATGTTCTATTAATACTATAAAGTGTAGGGTTAGAAATAAAACCGCATCGGAAACAAACACGGAAAAATTATCTCTCATTTAAGTTTCCATCTAAATATCAAATCCTGCAGTCTGCTTCCTGGTTCTTCGTCACATGTGTCCTCCCTCAGGACTTTCTGGATGTCCATAGTGAGCGGGTTAGCTCAAGACGTCCCCCAGGCTCCATTTCCACATTGGTGGGTCTGCCCTTGAATGGTATACATTAATATTTTAGTAAGAATCGGGGACTTTTTAAGGCGATTCATTGTGTACATGGAATACTAGTGAACATGCTCAATAACTTCTGTCTTTCTTCATCTCCGCATCTCCACATCTAGGGACATGCAAAACCTGCTGAAAATGAAAGTAGAATTAAGTGTTTTTCCGTTTGTTTGCTTCATGTATCGAGTCATACATTGTATCTAGCATGCACTACATTGATGGTAAAGAAAAGGGCTTTTGTCTGAAGC
>CAJDSM010070086.1:0-19367 GCA_903981925.1 Ostrea lurida
TCATAATTATACCCACCTGCAACGAGTTGGGTGTGTGTGGGGAGGGGTGTTACTGGAATCAACGTGTCGTCATCCGTCCTGTAGGCAGATGATGACTTTTAGTGTTAGCCTTTCTACCAAGAAGTCCATCATGCATATGGATCTACCTATTGCATTTGGGGTCAAAAGGGCAAAGGTCAAGCACACTGGACATCGAAGTAGCGATATTGTGTCTTGGGCTCAAGAGATTATCCATTTTGCTAGATTCAACTATAATACTACATGGGACAGATCTATATATGGTTTCCGGGTTCCAGGAATGTATCCTTCTACTAGAGTCACTATATCATAATGTATAATACTCATGAGACGAAGATGTTCTTTATCGATTTTTGGTCAAAGACGAGGTCAAGTGCACTGGAATGCAAGTAGCGATATTAATTTCCAGATCTTCAGCATTGTCCTTTCTACCTAGAATCACCATTCATTACACATGAACTCAATCATGGTCAAAGATGTTTCTCTATTGAATTTTGGGCAATAGGCAAAGGTTCACAAGCGTGCCAAGTTAACGGCATTAACTTAGCAATTATGTTTATCTTAAATTCCTTACAATTGTTTTTAACATCTTGTGAGATTGAAATGATAATCTTGTGTATAAATAAATACTCTGTATTGAGACTTAAGAAATGCAAATATGAGACTTCCTGTATGGGCTATGCTACTCAGGTGACCGTTAAGGCCTATGGGCCTCTTGTTGGAATATGATTACGTTTAACACCACGTTAACTTTGCTTATTCATATTGTATTACACTTCATTTAGTTTAGAAAATAAAATCGCATTGCTTTTTAGCTCACCTTCTCGAGAAGCACTGGACTAGAAAAGCTGAAATTAATATGAAAGATTCTTGATAAAGTGAAAATGCAAGTTTGATCAAATCATGGCCCTCGGGAATACGATGGGGCCACATTAGGAAATCAAAGTTTTACCTTTGAATATATTAGTAAAATCTTTAAAATCGTCTTCTCAAGAACCACTGGGCCAAAAAAGCTGAAAATTATATGAAAGCTTCCTGATATAGTGGAGATTCAAGATTGTTCAAATCATGACCCCCAGGGGTACAATGGGGTCACATTAAGAGATCTAATTTTTACATATGAATATATAGGGAAAATCTTTAAAAATCTTCTCAAGAACCACGGGGTCAGAAAAGCTGAAATTTATACAAAAGCCTCCTGATATAGTGGGTATTCACGCTTTGTTCAAATTATAACCCCCCGGGCGTATGGTGGGGCCACAATAGCGGATCAAAGTTTTACATGTGTGTAAAGTATTTGATTTACTAATTGTCCAATTTTATTAGAATGTCATTTCCAGTTTTATCAGGATGGAATTTTTTTTGTGAACCTGAATTTTGTACAAGCGCCATATTTGCATGAAGTTACACCTGTGATCAATGTACTTGATCTGTTTTTTCTTCGAATTCATCAAAATATCGGAAAATAATCACGGTAATTATCAATTCAGTAGTTGTTTTAATTAATGTTAACTTAATGCATTTTTATAGTGTATTTTCATGTATTTATAAAAGTTAATTGTCAGTTTGAATATGTAAACAAACCACTATAACTCACGTTAGGTGTAAATGTCATATTTTTCTATATGCTTATTTTTCATGAAGTGGATCTTGGAGTGAGTGTAAAACAATGAAATCAGACTGTGAGTACCATGGGTACGCCGTTTGAGATGGCTCTGCGTGATCTCCAGTTATGTGATCTTTCTATGACACAGTTTGTGAACTTACCAAGAGTATACACCAAAGATAAGATGCCAGTGACCAAGGACCACATTCCTACACAAAAAGAAATCCGAAAATGACACCATTTATCAGAACTGAAAGATCCAGAAGTAGACACAGAGATAGGATTACTGATTGGTAATGACGTACATGATGCTTATGCACCACTGGAAGTCCTAACAGGGCCAAGTGGATCTCCACATGCAACCAAAAAAAAAACCTTGGATGGATAGTATGGAACTTATTGAGAAACGGAGAGGCTCATGAAGTGAACCGGGTAAGCATTGAAAGCTGTGTTGACAGTGATCAGAGGTTAGAAGATCTAGTGAAGAGATTTATGAACATGGACTTTCCAGAAAGAACAGTAGACAACAAAAGAGAAAATTTTATGGAAGATGAAGATTTCTTGACTCAAGTGAAACAATCGATTTGTTTACAAGATAGTCATTATAGTGTAGCTCTACTTTTCGATAAACTTCGATCAAGATGCCAAACAATTCTTCACAAGCTTATCAAAGGCTGAAAGGACTAAAGAAAACGCTTGAACGAGACAAAAGATTCAAAGATGATTATGTAGATTTCATGAGGAAGCTGTTTGAAAGAAATTATGCTGAACCAGTTCCAAACGACAAACTAGACAGAAATGATGGAAGAGTATGGTACATTTCACATCATGATATATATCATAACAAGAAACCCGAGAAGACTCGTGTCCGCTTGGATTAACATCTCCTTTTGTTATGAGTGCCAATATCTTGCTACAAACATTATGTAGGCTTGGGATACATTGGGATGAGAAAATCAGCGAAAAACATATGAAGTGTTGGACCAAATGGATATTGCAAGCACAACAACTAGAAGCATTGGAAATAGAACGATGCTACAAACCCAAGGACTTTGAAAGTATCATTTCCTGTCAGTTGCATTGCTTCTTTGACACAAGCGATGTAGGTATGGGATTAGTGATCTACTTACGCTTTGTAAATGAACAGGGGAGAGTCCAGTGTGCCTTTGTGGTCGGGAAAAGTCGTTTAGCTCCTTTGAAGGCCATCACTATTCCAAGAAAGGAATTAACGGCAGCTGTAATTATGGTGAGGCTAGCAATGATTGTTTCCGAGAATCTGGACTTAGATATAGATCACGTCTTCTACTGGACCGACAGTATGACCGTGCTGAAATACATAGCCAACACAAGTGCGCGATTTCATACTTTTGTCGCCATTCGTCTAGCAGCAATCCGTGAAGCTACCGAGTTAAATCAGTGGTACTTTGTCAGTTCTAAAGAAAATCCGGCCGATTAAGGTCCAAGAGGAATTGGAAGAATGGACAAGTTTTTGAGGCATACTCTTAGATTCAGTGGACCAGAATTCTTGTGGAAAGATCAAAATGGTCTAAACAACACTTACATGATGCAAAGGAACAAATGATCCAGAAGTTAAGGAGAGGTTACTTTGACTATGTCAACACTGAAAACTGAATCCAACGTAGATGGAATTAACTATTTGCTCAATTACTTCTCTGATTGGGGTATGATGAAGAAAATTACAGCCCGGAATTTTCGTGCTAAGGACAGCTTGCGTATAATTGTCAATGCCACACAAACAGGCTAGGGAATATACGAGGAATGCAGGAGAAACAGAAGAGACGATTGAAGAACAAATAAAGAAAGAAAGAAAGAAGAGATTGTTAGTAGACAAGATGATCCCTGAAGATATGAAGACAGCAGAAGAAACACTAATTACATTTGTCCAAAGACAAACATTCTCATATGAGATTAACGATCTTTATGCTGGAAAGGATAAACGTGTCAAAAGGTAATCTAAATTAGCCAAATTAGATCCGATATTTGACAATGGACTGTTAAAAATTGGTGGAAGACTTATAAGAAGATCATATATGTCATTTGCAGCAAAGCATCCAGTTATACTTTCAAAAGCTTCAAGTCTATCCAGACTCATAATGGAAGATACACATAGACCTACGGGTCATTTAAGAAAAATTCAACTTTGGCCGTCCTTAGGCAACGGTTGTGGATTTTGGAAGCCTCAGATCTATTCAAATCCATTGCTTCCGAATGTGTGATTTGCCGGAAGCTCCGGTTTTGAAGCAAAAGATGTCAAATTTACCGAGAGAAAGGCTACAACCCGACCAGCCACCATTCTCAAATATTGGAATGGACTACTTTGGCCCTTTTGAGTCAAAACGAGGCAGGAGTACTGTTAAGAGGTATGGAGTGATCTTCACCTGTATGGTTACACGTGCAATACATCTAGAGATGGCGTTTTCATTGGATACAGATTCATGTATCAATGCAATACGTAGATTTATTGCGAGAAGGGGAAAATCAAACCTCATTAGGTCAGACAATGGAACTAATCTAACTGGTGCTGAGAAGGTACTAAGAGCGGCAATACAAACATGGAACGCCGACCAGATTCACAACCACTTGTTACATAAGGGAATCCAGTGGAAATTCAATCCACCTGTGGCTTCACATTTTGGAGGATTCTGGGAAAGACTTATCCGATCAGTAGGCAAGGTTCTATATTCTATTATGCAAGATCAGGTGATTCGGTTGGATGACGAAATACTACAGACACTACTCTCGGAGGTTGAAGCTGTTTTCAATGAAAGACCCATTGTAGAATCTCCTAACAGTACAAATGATTTAAGAATAACTTACACCAAATATTCTTCTCTTGAGACGGGTGAGCAGTTTCCTCCAGGAACTTTCTTAAATATTCAATAATTATGTGAAGAGAATAGGGGCAATAAGTATCTATGCGGATGTCTTTTGGGCAAGATGGATCAAGGAATATCTGCCGCTCTTCCAGAAAAGAACAGAAATGTTGAAACCTGAATGGAATCTACAGATTGGTGATCTTGTAATTATCGTTGAAAATAACTCTCGAAACAACTGGAATCTGGAAGGATAATTGAAATACAACCTGACTCAACGGCATTGTGCGTGTTGTGAAGGTTAAAACGGCGTCAACAACTTTAATGCGACCTATTTCGAAACTTTGTCTTATTTTTGGAATCAGAATTGAACTTAAGTGTTGTACTAATAAAAACTGTCATGAAATTGGACGTAGAAAACTTTATGGACTGTTGTGGTATTGAACGTAAAGACCTATTCCAAATAGTGTATGATTTTGCCCGTGGTAATTTTGTAAAATTTGTTAAGGTTAGGAACATATTTTAGGGGCCGGTGTAAAATATTTGATTTACTAATTTTCCAAATTTATCAAAATGTCATTTTCAATTTTATCAGGATGGAATTTTGTTTAACCTGAATTTTGTACAAGCGCCATATTTGCATGAAGTACACCTGTGATGTACTGTTTTTTCTTCGAATTCATCAAACTATCGGAAAATAATCACGGTAATTATCAATTCAGTAGTTGTTTTGATTGATGTCAACTTAATGCATTTTATATAGTGTATTTATATAGGTTAATTTGTCAGTGTGAATATGTAAACAAACCACTATAACTCATGTTAGGTGTTAATGTCATATTTTTCTATTTGCTTATTTTTCTCTAGTCAGTAATAATTATTTATCATATTACAGAGTTAAGTATTTACATAGTGTACAACATAGTAAGTTTCGCTATTTCTATTTTATTGTAGTCATTTTTTCCCTGTTCTTACTCAACTGATGACAATAAAGAACGTACGGAAATGAATTGGCCATTATTTATGCAACTAAAAGATGTGGCCCATGGGCCTCTTGTTATTGAACATATTGAATTCATTTGGAAGTAACATACCTCCATTGCTTGGACATTATTTATTTGCATGTATGTTATCTGACGTGTTTCATAGTTCTTTATACACAAATTTTGCTCTGTTTACCTGATATGACAATGAACTCCCGATGGGTGTGACCGGTCGGCAGGGGTTGCTTACGCCTCCTAGGAACCTGATCCTACCTCTGGTGTATCCAGGAGTTCATGTTTGCCGAGCTTTTATTATGTACACGAAACTCTTAAATTATTGCCACTTAATTCATCGCCATGTTTGCTATAACGCCCTAGAACGCTTTTCATTCTATTTAAATTGTTCGTTAAATTGCTAAATTTGCGACCGCCACAATGTTTTAGTCTAAAGGTCTTTTTCTATTTCTAAGTGGTAATCAACTCGATAAACCGCCACGGTTCACGTAGTTATCGAAGCGGTACATTTGTCATTATTGATCTTCAGCGCACACCTGGGTTAAGTGTTCCAGTAATTGCAGCATCAGATAAAAAAGAAAGTTACTTAATAGATTGAGACTGTATAAAAGAGGGTTCTGTTGAATTTCAAGGGGGGGGGGGGACTTAGCAAATTATTATGTTCGACGAAAACAGTTCAAGATGCTTACCTTACTGAACAGGTGATTTTGGTTGAACTTCAAATGTACGAAATATTATTTGGAATTTTTAACAATCCACGTATCCTTTGCACTTCTTTTCAATCTCATAAATTTCATGAATTTCATTAATGAGTTGGACAAACAGGAACCCATTAGAAGTGTGATCAGAAGCCTAGGAATAAACATTGAAATCCCTGTTGTACGAAATTTACAGAATACAGGATTATATCACACGAACTGTATATTAATACTATTGCATAGCTCTGAAATAAGTGTTTTCTTATTGGTAGATCAACAGTGTTACAATCATGTACGAAACAAAACAAGAATTAACCTTATACAAGTAGTACAAAATGATGGCGAAAAAAAGTGAGTATTTGGAAGATTGGTTCATGTTTAAACACAAAACAAATATTTCGCAGTGTGCCATAGTTATTTATATTACAGAGATGAAAAGTCCCACACAACTGAAATAAACACTTGGCTGATTGTTGCTGTCGTTGTGCTGGCTGTTTTTTCAATCGGTGCAGTTATTATGCTTGTCTTCATCAGATTACAAATTATCTGGAAAAAAGGTACCAGGATTTATTCGTAAATATACATGCTACTTCGACTGTATCATGTTATCGGAGCTCTTGAACTCTCAACTATATTTTCGTTGAATTACATCAGGTACAGATACAACTTCGACTGAAATGGAGCCAGAGAAAGAAACACTTTTACATGGAGGTATGTTATGTATGGACTCAAAAACATACGATAGTAAAATGAATTGGAATATATGAATACTCTGAATTTCTTTTATTCAACAGTGGACAAAGAAACCACTAATCAAATAATATACATATATACAAACCTCGAATTTCGTTTCCTTGCGGGACCTCAATTAACGGTTCTATTCCGTATATATCACTATCTGAGTTTGCAAGCCCCGTGTAGACCCATGTAAGAATAGGTCCTTTGTACTCCTATCTAATCGTAAGAGGTGACTAAAAATGGTAGTCTTTCGAATAAGACCACAAAATTCGAGGCCCCATGTCACAGCAACCGTGGCACGATATTTAAAAATCGCTTCTTGCTCAAAGAACATAATCGCAGTTCATAGGCTTAAATTTTGCAGTCTTTCACCAACAATGATGGTATCTCCATATCAATGACATTTTTGTCAATGGAACATCGATCAATCTGGGTTGCGATGAGGTGTCGTGAAGTAGATGCAGTTTTGCCTGATCACTAAACTTTCACAGCGATATTCTATAACCTCCGTATACATTGTGCATTTCCCACTTCGCAAATCATCCCGGAGTTGTGTAACGCCGGGATTTGTTATTATTAGTTTGTATAAAAATGCAGAACATATGTCCAATGATGCCATGCTTTCTGCTTTTGGTGATTTATTTTAAGTCAATATACATGCACAAGACCTTAATTGCAACTGTCAGTCATGAAATAGGAAAATTTGTTCCAACCTACATTTATCAGTAAAATATGACTAGAACATTGCACACGGATATTAAAAGAAATGTTAAAACAATGTCACGTAATTCTTTCGATCTACTTATGATTCATTGTATTAGCTTATATTTTGACAACGCATTCTAATTAGTAAATACCATCGTTTAATTTTGAGTTCGTTTGGTTACCTATAGTCTTAGGGAAATTCTGATTTAAAACCGATCTACTTCATTTCATATATATATATATATTGGTGCATTTTGATTTATAAAGAAAAATCCTTCACCTGTTTACTTTACATAATAATTGAAATACTAAATAAACAAATATGATCGCAGGGTGTCTAAAGATCGGAAAAAGGTGTTTTTATGCTCCAGATTTTAACGTTAATTTCTTATTCTAATGTATCATGAAACGTTTTTGTAATATGTATTTTGATTGTTTAATGCACTGATATATAAAACGGTTAAATGAGCATTAACGAGACGGAGCTTGGATTTTGACACAAACTTATAACGTCAAGCATAACTTTTTCGTACCAAAATAGCAAAACTTGTCCTTCCCCGCCTCTAATCCACTATTCCGTTAAAACCACTCTACATAATTCTGCAAGACTTTCAGAGATTCTTTATTGTATAATGCAATTGCCCACCTGTTAATTTGAATTTTGATCTTAATACTTTGGATTTGCGGGACATAGCTCATTGACTTTTGCTAGCAAACTTATACTTTTTTTACTGTTTCACACACAAAACTCTAGTACATTGTTCGCAACTTTGAGACAAGGCGAAATCAAAGGAGATGGTTGACAGTTAGGTTACCAGTTTATGTCTTATTATCTCACACACCACCATTTTGGAGCTTAGGTATTTGATAGATATGTACAATGATTCTTCGTGACCTCGAGTACGAATGCCATCGTGTTAAACGTAATCATAATCCGAAATACATATACAAAATCGAGTGTAGGGCAACACGGACCTCCGACAAAAGCGAAGGCAGGATCGGGTGCCATGGAGGAGTAAGCATCCTCTGCTGACCGGTCACACCCGTCCTGAGCCCATAGTCGAAACAAAGTAAACGGGGTTACTCGTTATCAAATCTAGTAGGAAAATGTCAGCCTTATAAATGGTATGAAACAAATCAGGCACCTATGACTATTACATGTAGTGATACCTTTGTATCAACAAGAAAGTATTTACAGCGACCCGGGTAGAAGTTAAGAAATGATTGACTTTAACGAGATCGTTAACCTGCAACATCGAAGCTTTTTTGTTGTAGTGGTCTCGCTTTTTAAAGTCCTTACTATGCGAATCGGCATGCTCTGCGTAACGAAATTCAATCTGAGAGACTTTACAGCACATAAGACAGGCGATGAGTGGTGTACATTACTCACAGTAGAAAAGTAAAGTTGAACGATTGTGCAAATCAAAGTCAGTCCAGTTATAAGCATAATGTAGTTGTCAGTTGCTGTCACTTAGAGTCAATATTAAATAAAATATCCAAATATGAAGCAGATTTCCATTTAGTGATCGGGTCTTGTACTTTGAGTCGTCAGATTTATTCAAATGGACATAATTATGGCAAATTCATGGAAACAAAAAAAAAATAAAAAAAAAAAAAATGTTAATTATAAGACATTCCTTATCTAACTTCTATGTTGAGGTTTTGAAGGACCGTGGCAGTTTTTTTTTTGTTAGATTTTTATTACCGTAACAGCTTATGAACAAAGTTGCTATACTTTGTTATGAAATTTAAAATGTCTGCCATTAATTGCTAACAGACAAAGAAATCCTAGAACAAATAGATAAAGATGCGACCACTTTTAACCTCTCGATCAACCAGTCATGGAAAGCAGTCATAAGAACTGCTCTAACTTAGCAGACGTTAAAAGGTCATAAAGCAGTGGTAGAACTGTTTTAAGTTATTTAGAGCAGATGTAAAACTGTCATAAGCAGTCATAGAGCTGTTCTAAGTTAACTTAAATCAGACAAAAACCGGTCATAAAGTAGTAATAGAACAGTTCTAAGTTAACTTACAGAGACGTAAAGCGGTCATAAGCAGTCATAGAGGTGTTCTAAGTTAACGTATATCCGTTATAGATCAGCTCTATAGCTGTTCTTTCCTAGAGCAGTTCCGGTTAAGAATTAGAACAGCTCTGTATATATATATGTAATTAACCACTTTGGAGACTGTCAGCTCATTTTATAAAAGAAAGAAGATGGAAATGGATTGGCCATATACCATCTGAAATACCTAAGATAGCAATGCGTTGGACACCACCCTGAAAGAGAAAGAGGGGACGACCTAAAGAAACATGGAGAAGATCAGTAGAGAGATAAATGGACTTGGAGACAGTTACCAAGATTAGCAGCAGACAGACTGAGTTGAAAATCCTCTGTGAATGCCTTATGTACTCCTGAGTACGATGAGGATTAAGTAAGTCTAGAGCAGTCAGCAGAGCTGTTCTAAGTTAAATTATAGTGGTCATTAGAACTGCTCTAACTTAACTTACTGCGGACATTAGAACTGTTCTACAACCGTGTTATGAGAGGTTAGAGGTGGTCGCATATGTGCATGAACGAATCCGATATAACAGCCTCCTTGGCCGAGGTGATGAAAATGGCCTTGTTAAGATAATTCAATTCAAATATGGTTTTGTCAAGAGAAAAGAAAAAAATTATCTCGAAAAATGAACTAGAATAAACTGGCCTTGAAAAGAGGGCCCAAAATAAAATTGGCCTCGTCAATGGGACACCCCCCCCCCCAAAAAAAACAACCACCCGACAACATCCAAAGAACCCAAATAAAAATGGCCTCGTATACAGAGGTTAAACTAACTATGATCTCGCAAAGATAACCCAAAATAAAAATTGTCTCATAAAGAGAGCCAAGAATACATATAGTCTTGTAAAACAAATTAAAATAAAGATGGTCTTGGAAAGAAAACCCAAAAATAGAAATGGACTCGTATAGAAATCAAAATATAAATATGACCTGGTAAATAAAAATGAAAATTGCCTCATAAAGAGAGCTCTTAAATAGATATAGTATTGTAAAGAGAACACACACAAAAAAATAATAGAATAGACTCGTAAAGAGACCTCGACATAAATACATGTATGTATGGCCTCGTCCAGAGATCCCGAAATAAAAATGGCCTCTTAAAGGGAGTCTAATATATTAATAGCTTCGTAAAGAGAATCCAAAATCAAAAAGGGCTCGTTAAGAGGGATCAAGATATTAATGGCATCGTACAAAAACCTCAAAGATGTCAAATGGCTTTGGAAATGAAGCCCAAATATATATGGTTTCGTAAAGAAAACTCGGATTTTAGATATAAGTTGTAAAGATAGCTAAAAAATAAGTAACATATTGTAAACCGAATAAATACAGTAATGTTAATACTATCAGAAGTAGTAATATTATGTAAAGCGTCTTAGGGTATTTTTAAATAACATAGGGCGCTATATAAATGTGCATAATAAATAAACATATACATTTTGATTTAAACAACGTTATTAACAAATATAATATAAAAGAGGTTAGACAACAGGTACTGCTTATCATGATAATAGATAATTTGATATCATTGTAATGAAGATCTTTAAAGGATTCTGTGTAAGAAGCGGAGGAAAAGATACATCTTAGAATAAATAAAAACAACATTTGGTTTAATAATGAGATAATCAATTACAAACACTCACTCACCAAGGAAAACTAACATACATGTACATGTACTCCGATACAAATATCAAACAAAATATTGAATATAAATTCAAGAAATAACTTACTTGCAGCGACATAATTCCATAGTCAATAAAAGACAAATTAATCTACACGTCTATCGAAATATAATAAAGTGTAAATATAACACAGTATTGCTAAATATAATGTTGCTGTTTCAACTTGGAAAATATTACATTTTATTATACAATGTATATGTTTAAATCCTTCCTAATTCTCTGATTGACAGAGATTGAACAAAGAATAATTCAATAATTCCTCTTATTCACCTCCACGTGATCCTCCAGGTGAATAATTGTATACCATATTTTAGTTATGATTCCAACCGGGAAATTATAAATTGCTGCATTCAACAGTAAAAAATAAACAAACTATAACAATAACGTTTGCGCTCTCAAACACGATAAGATTTTAGTGCTAAATTGCTAATTTAATAAGCATAAATTGAAAGTTTGGTTACTCAATAGTCCGCTGACTCCACGTCACACTTGACACGACTAGACCTCCATATAATACACGCGTATATAGTGAAGCAAACAAAACTCCACTCCAGTCTCCCGCTGTACAACGACACGGTCCCACGCCGACGACTTGAACCAAATGTAGAATTGTAGAATCGACCCCGGGAAACATCCATTCCTCTCTCTGCCTTGCACGTGCCACAATACCAGATCAGTAATCCCACGTTACATACCTTCCTGACACTGGAAGTTTTGAAAATGGTCCAGGCATATCCTAAAAAACCTCACACTGAAATAACAAGTACCTAAATACTTATCCTAAATCATATATGAATAACGATTTAGTATACGCACAAAAAAGAATAAATTTTTAACTCAAAACACCGCAATATTTAAAAAATTAGCTTCCAGGCTGGTTAAAATCCTCCCTGGCTGCCAATCTACCAGACTAACTGCTGGAATTCACCAACCTGCTGGACAAACTGAGAATATCGCCGCACGCTTGAAAAACAGTCGCTACTCTGATAACTGACCGAACTGGTTTACTAAATATACATGCAGACGTACCGACCAACACTCATCCTACGGAAACTTATTATGGACATAAACCAACTATATGCAACCAAGCCACAAAACGAATCTAAAATAAAATTCAATTTCATCACAAACATAGTTCATATATAGGTACATGAAAAAATCCACATGCTAATTTCTTGTCTGTCTTATGTGTTTCTTTCTTGCAGCATTTAATTCTGTATTCTAACCCACATGGACGATTTTTCCATACGGGAACTTAAAGGATACCTAAACCTTTTTGATTTTTAAAGCAAAATTGCTTCTTTGTATGTCAAAATTACTTTAATTGTATTTTGAATGACATAATTTGCTTAGTTTTCAAGTTTGAAAGCAATGGAATTCAAATCTTGCTGTATGCATATTATTTTTCTTCGTATTTTACTCGCAATGACGTGCAATGTCATGTGCGACCTTATGTCCAAGACACGATGCAGATACGATATCGACGATATCGTCAAACACAACATGAAATCGTAATGATATCGAAAAGTAACCTTCTGATGGCTATGATAATCAAACAAAGTTAGTGACGATGTCGTGTTGATATCGAATCATGATTGTGTTTTTTAAATTGTGATTTTTATGGATGTTTGATTGCTATAACTTGCTGCCGATTTTATGTCGATATCGTATCAAGACCATGTTTCTTATGGGTGCCTCCTGGCTACATCTTGCTGACGATATCGACGATATTTTGGCGATATCGATTCATTATTGTTTTGCTTATGGTTGTTTGACAACTTTAAATTGCTAACGATATCGTCAATATCGTGCGGATAGCAAATCATGATCGTGTTTCTTACGGTTGTTTGACTTCAACTTGCTATCGATATCGACAATATTGTGTTGCTATCGAATCATGGTTGTATTTCCATTGGCTGTTTGATGACTACATCCTGCTGCATGATATCGAATTGTGCTTCTCGTGGTTGTTTGAAAGCTACAACTTGCTATCGATAACATTGATATCGTTTCGATACTGAATCATGATTCATGTTGATATAAGTACAACCAAGACGAGAAAAAGAAGTCGTTAAATGCATAAACAAAAAGATATATTGCGTTCAAAAAGTAGTTGAATTCTTCGAATCGGCGATATTTCGACTTCTTTTTGTCCACATAGAAAATAGTAGGTGTTCCTTAATCGTTCCCGTATATGACAGATGAGTTTGCCATCAAACACCCATAGGAAAACGACCACGATTCGATGTCGAGACGATATCGTCGATATCAACGATATCGACAACAAGATGTAGCCATTAAACACCCATAGAAGGAAAATGACATTGATTCGATATTGACACGATATCGTCGATATCGATAGCAATATGTAACCACCAAACACCCGTGTTGTATTCTAAATTATTTGATGAACCGATATTGTATTTGTTCCCGAAAGATAACCATTTTATGATAGATAATACGTTCGCAAGAAATCGATATCGACACGATATCGTCATGCTATTGTCGATATCGTCGACATGGACATTGAATTTGTTTTCAAGAGACAGACATCTTATGACACATAAAAGAGTTCGCAAGTTTTACAACAATATATGCCTAGGTTTGTATTTCCGTTTCCTACCAAGTCGCACCAAACAATATTTCAGATCGAACTAGCGTTTACAAATAAATAAATATTGTAATAAAAAAAAAGCATGCTAGTTTTTTTTTAATAAAGCACTTTGATTTCTTCTACCTTCCGTTGAAAGAGGAAAGCAAAAAGTTTAAAGTCTGCAATAAAGCCCGGGTGATGGTCCAGAAGGCAAAGTCAATGGAAGTTCCAGGATTTTAAGACATTATAAGGTTGATTTTAGGGATTAATTTAGCTATATATGTGCATGTAATTCTATACATAGCATTAAATATGATCACAAGACAAAGGGCTCTAAATCCGCCTATACACATGAATATGGACAAAAGCGGTGGTGGAGAATAGAATATTAAATCAAGGAAAAATGAGCTGTGCTTACAGACTGTATGTGCATTTTAAATTTTACATCTTGCTTTCCGTTGTTCTGTAACACTGGTATATCAACATAAAAAGGTGTGCGTCTAATTGAACATAGACTTGAAATGTTGTTAGTCTGTCATTACGTTCTGCATATGAATTTTTGATTCAACGTCTTTGTAAATATGATGTATACCCTCTTAAAAAGGGGGGGGGGGCTGAAATTTTGCTACATTAATATTTGACATCCAAATTAAAGAACAAAAAACCGATCGGTTTGTCATTGCTTTGTTGATGTTAACACAATTCTGGATTTTCTCTTTGACACAGGCTTTGTAGTCATGCATGTAGGTAATCAGTTGCCATGGACACAGATTGTGTTATTGTGTTAGCTGGTCTGTTGATATATTCTAATGAAGCAGAATTTAATAACAATTTACTTGAGGCGAACAAAAACCCCTAGCTTTGGTCTTTAGGTCTACATGAAAAGGAGAAGGTAATGAACAGTAATCAATCTCGTAAGTCCCAAATAGAATACAAAATAAGAGCAGGGCAAACATGGACTCCTTGATACAAAAGGGCTAGGATAAGATACATTTCGATAAATCGCCGACTTTTCATCTATTAACATGTAGTTGAGGGTAACAATGAACATTTTCACCCCGAGAAAAATATTGTCAACCGAGGCGTAGCCGCGGTTGACAATGGTTTTTCGCGGGTCAAAATTTTCAATGATACCCTATATGCAATATTTATAATTTGTTTTGTACTGAAAGTTATTAAACAACAAACCGTTCGTCTGTGATCTTGATCACTGTCATGCGATGTTTCGTACATTCATTTGGTATCGCTTTATACACAACGCTCAAAAACGTCAGTTCTACATCTACGGCGAACGTAAGCGCTAAATTGACGGCATGTAACATTTTTTTTAGAAAGCTTCCCGTCGTCAAGTTCTGTTCCTGTTGCTTAAATAATCCACCTGGGGGTGTGATTTCTTTCTCTCAGAGGGAAACATATGTTTTTTTAACGTTTCCTTGTCCAATCGATTCGAGCTATTTTCAGGAAAGTATAACAATTATAATTGTTTCATTCATATGTCGAACTAATATGTTCCATTAGGAATCGATACCACAGGGTCATACATTTATTCAGGGTAATTGGGTTATTTGATTCAACATAGACATTAGTGGCAAACTAACAACTCAACTTTCTGACAAACTTGACGATTTCAGCTTCGTTGTCAAAATTTAATTTTTCTGTAGCCACATTCCATCATCACCGGTTTTTGTCTCTCAAATTATTTGATACACAAGATATTGTTATGCATATTGTTTTTTAATGGAGGCAGCCTACACAAAAACAAGTTGTTTAAGGGTGTTCGATGTAGTTTGCTCATAAATAAACAACCTGCCATTACGTTCCAATGCTTTCTAACGTGTTTCACAGCAATTGGTAAGCTGAACAAAACATTATATAAGATCTCAGCGAGTCTCAACTGAATGAAGGCGTCTCATACAGAAATAAAGTAAAACATATGCATAAAAACGGTCGTTCGTATTTCATATGGTAAAATTTAATGAAAAAATATCCGAGAATAAATCAACATTCATACCAAAACCAAATAGGTTTCCATACATTTTCATAAAGGCAGGTGTTTATCATCATGTGACGATCACATGGAATTATAAATTCAGAACCAGCGGTTCCAAGTTATTGTAATAATCGCGAGTGCAAGAGGTACATTATATTCAAGACTGTGCTTGTTTATGGGGAGCCTTAACTTAGCTGAAGTGTGACCGGTTGACGGAGGATGCCTACTCCCCCTAGGCACCTGATACCACTTCTGGTATATCCAGACGTATGTGTTTTCCAAACTCATGTTTCGCATTCTGTTTGGAACTTACAAGATTGGTCACGATTCGTTTTTTTTTACCTTTTCCTAAGATTTGCAACTTATACTGATGACCTTCAACTTGGCAACATGCTCTTCATTGAAGATTGTAATTTAAGTTTCACGGGCCTTAGGAGAACTTTTATTGACTATTCAGCTGTAAATTAACAACAAAAATTTGTTTTACATATTCAAGATTGAAAACGAAAATCCAAGTCGGAATCATATCTTAAATCATGCATTTTCTCTCACCCGAAGAACCTAGGAGATTACATCTTTTATAGTGTGTTAAAATTGCCATGCTTTAGTTTTGTTTTCTACTTGTTCATGATATAGAACATTTTGAGTCTAAATATAATTTGGATATGTAATTATGAAAATATTCATATGCTGATTCAATATATCCCACCGAACTAGAAATAAAGGACACCACAGTTTCTTTCATGTCTGCTTCGTACTTGGATATTTTATTGAACATAGACAATAATAGCAAACTAACAACTCAACGTTATGACAAATGGGGTTATTAGTTTCGCCATCGTCAGTTTCTCATAATTATGTGGCAATATTCCACCATCGCCTGCATATGATGTGCATGTCTCTCAACTTATTCTATACACAAGAGATTGTTCTGCAAATAGTCAGTTTTTGTATTGAGGAAGGCTACTTGCAAAAGGGGTTTTGTAGCAAGGGTTTCAACGATCACGTTTAAAGACAGCATTTAGCAAATTCTATTGTCGTTATAGCAATTTAGTTAGCCAGAATGGCATGTCAGTGGGTCAAATGCTGTCTGTTGTGTCTCATAGCCAGTGTTAAGCTGTTTTCATACACTGATTTGACTACGGAGTGATCGTTTACTTGATGAAGACAATGTGCTCAAGGCTGGTGTGTGTGGTCAACAGGAGATGCTTACTCCTAGACACCTGGTCCACCCTATGGTGCCCAGACGTCCGTGTTTACCCAAATTTTGTTTAGTATTCTATTTAGACTTACGATGTTTATAGTGTTCGTTATGCTTGCCTTTATTTTTAGTCTTTTTATATTTGCCTACCTTTAGTAACAATTAGTACAAGCACTTTTTCAAATTATTTTTGTGAACAAACTTTAGGATATAAAGGAATGTCAACTCCGCCAACAAATTCAGGAAAGACAAATACAACCACCCCTCAACCAACAGTTACGATACGGGAAGTAGGTAAGTTTAAAGGAAAGAAAAATGTTTTAAGGTTATTACAGATTGTATTGTTACATAGATGGCGTGCTATGAAATTATATCTGAAATGGTTTGATGCATGATCTAGAATAGTGTTTGACTTTTACATAATATAAACATGTAATAGACAATGAATCACACGAAAGAGAGTTAATACTGTGAAAGAGTAGACTTAAGAATAGCCCTTGAAATAAAATGCCAGTTAGATCAATGATATTTTATTTCAAAACAAGAAATGAAGCAGAAATTATTTATTACGTATATATGGTTTTACCCTATACAAACTCTATTTTTTATTATTATTATTATTATTATTATTTTATTCATTTATAAAGCGCAAAATTACATATAGTTTCTATGCGCTGTACAATGTTTGTCCTAAAGAACCATGGTGATATACCAATAAATATAAAATAAAATTAATGATAAAACAATGGAACACACTTTACATAAAACATAGTAGTAAGACGACAAGGTGAGTAAAATTGTCTAGACAGGATAAAACTGGCACAGGATAAAATTGTTTTGATGGAATATAATGGATATTTTCAATTTACAGATGAAAATGCCCCACCAGATTTCAAAAATGATTCAGAGGCTGAGAAAAAAAGAATACAAGAGGAGTTAGAAAATTTGAGAAAGCGTAATCATGCACCCAATTTAGCTAGTAAATATTGTTTTTGTTTTTTTATTTTACACCTCGGTTTCAGATGAATTACTTATTTAAAGAATAATCAACTATCACTGTATTTGTAAAATACGAAACAGTCAACCATAGAGATGTTTCTTGTTTCTCCGAATTATGATTAGTTTGCTGAAATTGGATTGCATATGAATGTAATTCATATTATTGACCCGTATCTTTCCCTTTTCCCAAATAATTTCATTTGAACACTATGGAGATTAAAACGTATTATGACACATATACAATGTCCACATGCGTATAAATTCTGTTCTCGGCTTTGGGAGAAAGAAAATACTTTCTAAAAGCTTGCAAATTATAATCAAAATTTGCTTTGCTATGGAATTTGAGGACACAATATCACCACAATTATTATGTTGTTGTAACGAAGGTTGGAAATGTGCATGCATTTAGGCACGATTTCGTTGTTATTTATACATCGACGTATGTTTTGTTTATATGATCTTGCCAAATTAATACTGCACACAAATGACAGTGCCGTGGGGAAAGCCAAGGAAGTTTTCTGGAAATGTTCATGGTTTACGAGATTGACATCTTTTAACATGTTTATGTATCCTACATAACCAATATTTTTCAACAGATTCTCAGAAAGACGATATGCTAGAAAGAAAACTGCAAACTAATAAAGAACATCGCCAAGACAATGAAGGTACAATGTAAATTGAGCTTGAAATTACATATAAGTAAATCAACTGGTCAGACCATGAAATCCATCGCCGTTTACTCTATACGATTTGGATATTGTTAAATGCAAAAACGAATTGAACGGAAGGAATATTAGTACGCAATCAAGAAACGAGTCAAATCAATCGTTCTCGAAGTATTTAGTATAGTCCATTGTTTTCAACTTTTTTACAAGATAAATTGTAAATTGTAAATTAATTACACTTAAAGTATATACCAAACAAACAGTCATCGATCGTTTACATCCTATATGCAAGTGAGCGACAACCACGGTTTAAGTACCGAGTTGTTTACCATACTTTATGAGCGTGCATCGATCCTCATTTGGTTTTTGTATCTTGAAGCAGATTTTATAATATTTAGTCAGTAAGGACGAAATTGGTTCAAATGTTGTAAGCGATTAGTCTTGAATTTTTCTGACTGATGAATTCAACGTTAAGTTGATAACAATTATAATTCTGATTATAATTCCGATCTGCCTCTTTTTTTCATTTTATTTTACTTTTATTGAATTTGTTATGTAAAGGCAAAGATCACGAACAGTGAT
>CAJDSM010070087.1:0-12507 GCA_903981925.1 Ostrea lurida
AAGTTTGGTGGCCAGGCATTAGATCGGGAATGGAGAATTTGTCACAAACCTGTCATTCATGTCAACTTGTTTAGTCACCAACAAGACCTGAACCGATTCAAAAATACGGAATTAACCAAATGGACCAATGGCACTATATTGCTGTTGACCTGCATGACCACCACTCGTTACCATCAGGAGATCATTCTGTTTTGCAGTGGAACTATTACAGCAGATAACACTTGAGATGGAACACATAAAAGTACAAACTACAGACAGCATCAATAGAGATCTGAAGATGTTCTTACACCACATGGAACTACCGTTAAGCATTCAACAGTGATAATGGGTCCTCAGTTTCTCTCATATTCAGAGGAGTTTATGACCGAAAATATATCTAACCACAGGAGACCACACCTCTTTGGCCACAAGCTAACGGGAGGATTGAAGGCAGACCGTTCATTGTAAACGTATTCAAAATCGCGCAAATCTAGAAGAGGATTGGGAAGGAGGAATTATCGTCCTACCTAATGATGTACAGAACAAAGCGCCACAACAAGGTTATAACAGGGTCGTCCTTCGGAACTTCTATTCTCTCGAGGAAAATTCGTACTCGTCTTCCAGCATTTGAAGATTATTCAACTAGTGGCAGACAGACCAGGATGTTCGGGATCGCGACTCCGAGAAAAGGAGAAAGGGAAAATGTATATAGAACAAATAAAACGTGGAGCTTAAAGGAGTGACATAGCTGTTTGGGAGCATTCTGTGTCGTTAGAACAGAAGCCAGGAACTAAAGCTCCACACCTACGTTTAGAACAGAACCGTACCGTGTTACAGAGAAAACAGGCAAACAGCGGACCGTTGACATCAACCGAGTGGAGTTTGCTACAAGAGGATACACTCATTCTTAAGAAATTTCATGAGCGAGCGAATACGTTTACCACAATCACAGTTGACGACAAAATTGAGGAGAACAGATCGAAACAAACATTCGAAACTGTGTGAAACCGGCGACCAGAATTTGTGACACCAGTGCTAATATACTTACGCGTCCAACCGAAGTTCGTCGACACAGTGTTAATATTACGCGTCCGATCCGAGAACGCAAACTTCCAGAAAGGCTTAAAGACTACGAAAGTCGTCATTCACGTGATAGCTGATCGAGTGGTATTGCATTGATCATTGATGTGAACATATGTTTTTGTTATTATGTGTTTTCATAACATTTTACAAGTGTTCACAATGCTATGAAATCAAGTTTCTTGACTGTTTTTGATAATTATACAATTTGAAACTATCTCAGTGGAGAACTGTTTTGATTTTGAGATAATAATTTTTTTAGTCAGTTCTAGTCAATTGTTGTGTGTACTTTCATTCCAAAGAAAAGGAGGGATGTAGTGTCCGGACATTACGATGTACGAATTGTTTAATATGCATGTATGTTCAAGTAAGAGTTAATAAATCCTAGTTAGTGTTGTGATAACACGTGTGTGTGCTGTTTTGATTAAATTCGGGATTACATAGAAAATCCAACGATTCTACAATGACATGTTGGGGTCAGGCATAGCCCCTGAGACCCTTTTATTATGTTCTCTCGAAATTGTCTTGATACAACGAATAGGAAAATATATTGTTGGAGGGTGGGGATGTAAATAGTTTTCAAAATATTAGACATTTTTAAAGGGCAGGGTCATTCATGACCACAAGGGCCTTCCACATAGGTGTCAATAAACTTATCTCAACAAAAGGAACATTTAGGGTAGGGATTTGTAATAATATAATAATAATACTTTATTTCAAGAAGGTGACTTGGTTAGTGCATGCACTATTCTTCCCCAGGGCCTTCCATTTCGTACATACACCATATAACAGAGTCTAACATACATAATTATCTAAACCAGGATATACAAGAGAATAAAATAAAGTCATTCTGTAGTGATATTACTGATTATAATTGAATACCTGTATCAGTAAAAACGAAATCTTAAGACATACCTTAATTAATGATGATGAAAACGCCATATTTCAATTTCAATTTATTGGCAATAAAGCACATATATACAAGTGTTGTTAGCCATGGAATGTAGAAATATACATGTATAATTTTTTAATAATATTTAAATAATAGTACGGCAGTTATAATGTACTTAGAACTCTACATTAATTTTAAAGATTTCAATAGTTTTCACCCTGGCGGTTCTCCTCAATAATCTTGTCTCAACACAAGGATCAAGAAAATATATGGTTGAGAGTAGGGGTCTCAATAGTTTGGTTTTTTTTGCACAAAAAAAATATTAAACCATTTAAAAGGGTGGGACAGTCATAGTCCGAAGGGCCCTCCACATATATGTGAGGCAATGAACTTGAACAAGGAAATATATGGTTTGAGGGTAGGGATCTCAATAGTTTTCAAAATATTAGACCATTTTTAAAAGGGGAGGTCAGTCATGACCGCAATGGCCCTCCACATATGTGTGAGCACAAGGAACAAGAAAATATAATTTTGAAAAAAATCCCTCTATTAATATGCATATGCATAACTTTGATTTCCTATTGTGGCCCCACCTTAGCCCTGGGGGTCGGGGTCATGATTTGAAATGATTTGTCTACACCCCTTGAGATAGTGAACTGGTTTTTTGTATGCAGTTGTATATCATTGAGTTGCAGATCGAGTTTGACTTTTGTTTCGGTATAGTTGATTTTATTTATGGAGTTGTGCCCCTTTAACTTTGAAAAAATTACTGTTACAACCATTTTCCGGACTTTTTTTCTAAAGACTTTGAGATATTGAGTTGAGTTTTTGTATGCAGGTGTATTTATAAAATGAGTCGCTCGGCCAATCTCGGAATATTCGTACCTCATACTATGATGTAAGTTCCGGAATCAGCCGAGGTTGGCCGAATGTAAAATGAGTAACAGATTTCGGTTCTGACGGTGTTGTGTCCCTTTAACTTTGAAAAAATGAGTTACAACCAGTTTTCCGGACTTTTTGCGAAAGAATTTGAGATACTGAACTGGGTTTTGTGTGCAGGTATATAATATAAAATGATTAACGTAGCCCACTACACTAAAGCTTATACTCTTTATAACACACCGTCACAAGATGCCGGCGATTTAATTAGTTTGTGAAATAGCTTGTTCCGATCAATTTGATTCTATAACTTCATAGATCAGTAGGTAAAGCATCGGTTTGGTAAACCGCAGGTCCCGAGTTCGAATCCGCCAGGTACTTTTGTTCATATTTACTGCAAGAATTTTTTTGAAAAGCATGATTTGTGTATTCAAATTTAATATTTTCCACCTTTTTCACGTGTATAATTATTATATATCATAATATCTTTCATAATTAAGGTCATACGCAACGTTCGTTATCTGTATATATTTTATAAGACTATTCTGTGTATAAAAACATACATGTAGTTCCCTTAAGTATTCTTTGGGAAAAAATCAGACCATATTTCCTGTGTTTTGAAAAAATAACAGTTGGTGGAAAAATGTAATTTGCACAATTATTCATACTTGAATTCTGAGTTACCTCTCTTTGGAGAAAGCAAATGCAATGCACCTGTACATATACATACTGCAAAAACGTATGATTACATTTTCATTATCATCAAATATTTCTGAAGGGATAGAATGATGTTTGCGTTTTCTATTATCATTGGAAGTCTTCAATTTTGGAGATAGAAAATTTTTTGTGAACTATACATTGCGTATGCCCTTAAATCATATCGTGCTGTTTTGAGAATAGAAACTTGTCCCAGATGTAGTGGGCCACCTTAACAGATCGAGTTTGAGTTTCGGTTCGGTTCGTTGATTTTTGATGGCGTTGTCATGACAGTTTTCCAAACCTTTATTCTAAACCCCTCTTGAGATATTGAACGGATTTTTAGAATTCAGGTGTATGAGTTACAGATCGAGTTTGAGTTTTGATCCGATTCATTGATTTTTGTAGGATTTGTACCCCTTTAACTTTGAATTTTTTTGTATGTAGATTGCCTATTTTGAACACTATTCGTGATGTTTCACTGAATGCTTTTTAAGATATTGAACTGATTTGTTATATAGAAATTGAGTTCACCCTTGAATTGAAAAAAAATTACTGCTCTCAATTTTAAAACTATAGGGATTTCCTTCATTTGACTTTTAACTGTAAAACACCCCCCTCCCCCTGCTGTAACTACACATCTACTTTAAACAATATTATCTCAAGTACCCATTTACACTTTAGATACATAATATTGTAATGTGGACAAACACCTTAACTTTTGCTACCAATGGAATCGTAATTTGATTGTGTAATTCAAAAATAGTCAGCTATCCCCCATCCCTGATAAAGAACGACTCATCGACATATTAAAATCGCATTTGAAATTACAACCTCCACAAGATTATTGGGAAAATGGAGTACATTTATTTGAAATGTGATGGGATTGCGCGAGTAAAGAAATAAACATAAAGAAAAAACCAAAAAATCACTTTTTAAAACGAAACCTACAGATGCAATCACTTACACAGATAATTTCACGTGGTTTTTCATACGCAAGTCATTTCAGTTTACAGTGTGAGTCAATTCTGATTGAATTATATACTTTTGTCGGAGATGAACTGGTAGAAAAGAATAAATATTGGGACTCTATCAAACGATTTCATCTGGATTTCTGGTTTTCGTCTGTTGTTTCAGTTTCCGAGAGTTTCACTCTGACGGCTATGTAACTGTTGCATCAGGTATGAAGAATTAAAATCGGCATCAAAGGGAGACCTCGATGTGCGAACTTCATCGCCTGCTATTTTTAGGACGGGTTCTTGTTCGCTGATTTGTAATAATATTCCCCACGTCAGATCGGTAATGGAGGGATAGGAATGAGGCTTCGCTTGTTTTACCAATTACAAAAGATCTAGATTGAAGTTAGCGTAAGTCAAAATCCAGAGTTTGTGAGGCCGAGCGCCGTTATTTTCATTTTATTGTGGGCTTATCAGTATTTTTCACAGTTTGTGGCGATATAAAATGTATTTTACCGTTCAAAACAATAAAATTGTACGATCCTATCAAGAAATGGCTTTTACATAGTCATTTTAAAGAACTTCATGATCATTGATCAGATGTGAAATAGTTTGATTTCTTTTTCTTTTTTAAAGTTTGAATTCTTAGTTTAGACAGAAATGAATTCAAACAATCTGATATTATTGATATAACATGTGATATATATAAAGTGCTATACCTTTTGACATCTTATAAGTGTAATGACGTCTTTAAGTTAAGTGTATGAACACTGCCGAACAGCAACTGGTAATTTTGTCTGTAATAATAATAGTGGAAGTCTATATATACCACCTCCTACTAAAATTATCATCAACCATATTGGTATGATATGGTATGGTATGATATAGTCCCTACTACCATTATTACAGACCTGTGCTTGGCCGAGCGTTTGCAGAATGAAAACAAATGTTTGTTGCCAATTTCCATCTCAGACAAAATAAATGCACCTCATTCGATGCCAAAACAATCGTTATAATTCTTTAAATGTATGGTGTTTGTATATTACCCCCCCCCCCCCCGAGCCTGTACGCCGGGTAAATATTTAAACTGACTGTGTTCTCCCCAAAGGTGGAAGGTTCACAAGTATAGAGCTTACCTGTTTTTATTTTACCTTTTAAACAAATGTAATTAACGTTTCAAAATATATATCAAAAGCAATTTCTGTAAACAATAACCAGTAAGCTATTCACATGAATAGTGTTTTTTTTTTCTTTTCTTAGAGAAGACGTATCATTATTATATAGATATCTAAAGGGTCAAACACCTACACGTGTGCTTGAATATGGTTTTTTTTATGTGTATGTTGCCGCCTTTTTAAAGATGCCAGACGTATATACAAAAACGTACGTATTAATGCCAGCATCAGAAAAAATAAACACATTATTGTTAAAGCTCCCTACTTATCGGCTTCATTTTGGTAGAAAAAATATATTTCTTTCCACCCCCAAATCCACCTCCTTACTCACCTCCTTCCTGCCCGCAATGATAATTAGAAAAAGCCCACTCATCCCCATGCCCCACTAGTATTTTGCAACTTAGAAATGACTCTATGTTCCTCCAAAACTTACAATAGAATGACCTTATATATAGTAAATTGAATTTTGTCCAGGAAGCCAAAAATTAAATGGACATGTTTTAGAGCTCATAAACGTTTTTAATTAGGAAAATAAATACATATAAATGCACAATTTGTTATTTTTAACAGAAATCACTTGTATAAGTCATTTGCGCTCATTTTTCATTTTATAATTTTTTTTTGACAAAATGAGCGACACTATCCCTAATAAGTAATAAAGATAAATAAAAACTTGATAAAATGACAAATTTTTAATGTCAACATTTATATATATGAAAAAAGAAAAGTAATTGATATATATGCATAATTCATAATGTAAGTAGGGAAATAAAATGTCAGAACAGGAGTTACTGCCCTTGACAACATCCGCCTCCCCCCTCCTTATATCTAAAGAAAATATAGATATTTTCACTATCAATAGTTTACCATGTCCAGTATATGTATTTTTATTTCATCTACTGAATAGATATCATCTGAAAGATACAATGTTTAATTTAACAAAAAAAAAAAAAACCTATGACATAACACGAGGATCGATCGAACACTATCTTGTTTTAAAGATTACGCATCAATCATGAATGACTAGAAGTACTATATGTGTAACAATAATTATTACGCCAAATGTGCCACTAAAATAAACTTTGATTTATAATTTCTTTGCAAATTGGAATGTTAACTCTACACGGTGTAACACGTGTTTCTCTCCGCTATATCCGAACTGGTACCTCTGAGGTCATTGCGTCGGAGATGACGAACAAGAATTAGTGACGGGATGCCAGTAATTCAATGAATCGACATTTTCTGCTATTTGACGCGTTTACTGCTTCAAATCAACTCTGATTCAATGAAATTACATATATGTCACTCTATTTGTTATTTATTTACAAATTTGCCGCCAGGTCACTTAGGTATTGCTTTAATTAAGGTCAGGAATTTTATCACCAGAGGATCGTAGTACTTAAAAAATAGGCTTCATTACAGTAAGCTAATTAAACCAAGAGATCCAAACTGTCCTTGCCATAAATAGTCCTTTCTTAGTTTCTTCCTACCAATTAGATGCCTTGAAGAAGGGTGCTAATGCCTTCTACAGTTGTTCCTGATACACGACTGGGGAATACTGTCTGCGCTGGAATATTTTGATGGTGCATCTAATTCACCAAAACGCTCTAACGATGCAAAATCGAATGGAAAAAAAGTGAGGCCGAGTCTTTGTTCTATGACACTCAATCTAGCGATAAAGCCGACAACTGTTGTTTTATCAAAGGAAATCCTATTAGATCTTATCAAAAAAAGATTTTTCAGTATTTCTTATTCTACTTTATCATGGAAAAGGTTTATCTACAATCAAAGACAAAACGAGGAACAGCTGTACAATGCATTGTCGATTCCTTGTTAGTGCGTTTAATTTTTCTGTTAAGAAAAGTAATTAATCATTGCTTGATACTGAAATCATCAATGTGACGCTAGATATGTAATTGTTCTTTAATCTTATTACGTCTACAACTACAGGAATTGTAAAATTTATTAGCAGGTAAACGTCTAGTGCTTAGAAGATTAATTCCATTTTATTTTAAAGGGATAGTGTCACTCATTTTGTCAATTTTTTTTTTAAAATGAATTAAAATTAACCCAAATGACTCATACAGGTGATTTTCTGTTAAAAATAATAATTTTATGCAATTATCTGTGGCTAATAAATGATTCCTGAATAGAGTATTTTTTAGGCAGAACTTGTTGATATTACTGTAATAGACTTCGCTTGCCAGTATATAATAATATTGCATATGTTTCATGCTTTTTCATATTTGAACATCGAACTACGGACCACTTCCATCAGCTACAGTACTACTAAGTCGACGTTAAGGACCAGGACGATGCATTTCCTCATTTTTATATAGCTTTCCGGTCGAAATTTTGTATAATACATACTTGTATCAAACATATTTAGAAAAAAAAATTAGGGCCATATACCAGGACATGTTTTTAGAGCTTTGAATATTTTGCATTGTATCTGTTACGCATGCAGAAGAAAACCATCTGTACTTGCTCAATAATATACGAATATGTATTTTTCTCTTTGAAATACAATTGTACTACTTTTATCAGATATAGGAGTAGCTAAAAAATAAAACATAATTGTTTGGAAGCAACGTCTCCAGTCCATATTGAATACAAATACCCCTATCCCTTAAGTGCTCCGTTCATACGTAGGCATCTGGATTTCATTTTTCATATTAGTTATTCTCTTTTTTATTTTTGTCGGAATAATAATGTAATAGGTTGTACTATGTATATTATATATAATCCTAGATCATACGCGATTGTCCACAAGCCCTTACAGGGCCGGGGGAGAAGTTTTCCCGGAGGGGGAAAAAAATAATATTGCAAAAACATTGGCGAAGTAAATACTTACTATATCTACATCCCCAATATATTATGTATGTACACGCACCATACAGAGCAGAGCAGAGAGAGAGAGAGAAGAGAGAGAGAGAGAGAGAAGAGAGAGAGGAGAGAGAGAGAGGAGAGAGAGTGAGAGAGAGAGAGAGAAGAGAGAAGAAGAAGAGAAGAGAGAGAGAGAGAGACTGAGAGAGAGGAGAGAGAGAGAGAGAGGAGAGAAGAGAGAGAGAGAGAGAGAGAGAGAGAGAGATTTTGTGATTTTGATGCCATAGTTAAACAATTTAAATAATTTCATGCTTCATTGTACACAGCATTAAACCTTTTAAAATAGATTTTACAAAGATGTGAATACGCAATTTCATCGATTTTTGAAATGGTACATAAGAAAGAAATTTCAGCTTACAAGTAGTGACTGTTCAAAGTTGCTAAGAGTTTATACTCGTTAGAGGCTCTGGACGATATCGTCTGCTTCCTCAGCTACATGTATGTTCAACTTCTCTAACAAGAATATATTAAAATGACTTACCCTACCCTTAAACAGTCACATGAATGACTTCTCGAAAAGGGAAAGTCTTTCTTTAAAAACCGGAAATTTTAAAAAAAATCATAAATGTACATGTAATTTAGCTAACAAAAAATACCTTAGCTGTTAAAATGACCGTTGCCCAAGGTAAAAAGCATGGGCGTAAAAAGGGGTTCTGGTTTATCACTTAATGCTAAAAGTGTCTTTTAGGAACTACCGGCTTGTCGAGGGCATAATGCAATACAGTGTAAATGACGTAAAACTTTATGTGGACACCAGAAAGCAGTGCTTATAATTCAGAATATCCATGAACTAATTTCGGTACATCCTTAATACCAATACCAATACATACATGTATTGATGTGGGGGGGGGGGGTGGATGGGGATGGAGGGAACCAACCCCACATCAATACATAGTATGTACACTTTAGTATTGGCATTACTACAAAGACTTGGGTCCATATGAGATACACTTGAATTAATGCTTCTATTCCAAACCATTTCGGTAATATCGTTTTATGTCAAGTAATATGATCCATAAGAAATAATGTAGTGGGTTGTTTTTTCACTATTATCCCAAAAACAAAAAACTTGAAAAAAATGACCTAGGATGTTCTAAAATTTTAAAATTTGAGTATGGGTGATATTTTTTTCGGTGGTTCATAATTCCTTGATAGCAGTGTAATTAAAGACATCCCACCATACACATTACATTTTCTTATAGTGTGTTCATAAATAGAGTGACACCAATAATTCATTTTTCCTAAAAGATAAATCTTAAAATTTATAAATATGTTAGATAGCATTTGTTTTTGTTTGATGCCAGATTGATGGAGCCGAGCGAAAGGAGCGTAGATTTGAATGGAAAAATAAAGTCCGGTTAATTATAGTTATTTAGTGAAACCCACGAGGGCACAAACAGATACCGAAAGTTTCGTTGAGAATCGACCTAGGGCTTGCGTTCAAGAGCGCCATCGGTTAGTGGCTTTGATTAGTGCCGGAAATCTACATACTAGGCGATAACAAGCGTTATTTTGTAAGACAGTGCATTCAACAGGACTCTCTAGATATTATAGCCTAGCAATTTTGAGCCGTGAACACAGCCCAGATTTGCAGTGTCATATTACCTACTACTGTTTTAATACTGTTTACCTACTGAGTCATGAATGTTATACGATCTAATCTGATCGAAACAAGCTATTTCACAACTATGTTAAATCGCCATCTTGTGACGTATGTGTTAATTCACGATGTTAACACTATTATCAGTTGTACCGTAGCATAATCACTTTATAAAAAAAACCCACTAACACTTGGTGATAAGGAGTGTTACCTGCGTGAAGCAACAGACTTTTTTACACAAAATGTACAATGCTTTTGCCTTTTCGCCAATACCTTTTCACTTTCAATATATCCGTTCTACAAAAGAGAAAACATCAAATGAAAGGCAAGTAACACTAAACATGCATATAAAACAAAAACAATACTGGGAAAGGTTTTGGGTAAGTCTGTGCAAAGTAGCTGCGAGGCTTCCGAATGACTAAAATAATAAAAAATACCGAAATCCTACTTGAACACGGCTGGAATTAATGCGTAGAGCATTCAATCCCTCCGTAAACCAAAACTTGACAACAATGTCGATACGCCCACTTACAGCTAATGTAATATTGGCTGTATAACTTATTTTTTTAAACGTTTTGTTTTGCGAGGTTTTCTAAACAAACTGTAAAAAATAAGTTTACAAAATAAACCAAAACGTACGAATGTTATTTATTATTTATCTTTTTAATATTTACAAAATAAGGAACACTCACAAGTAGTTATTTTTTCTTTCTTTTGTAAGTTTTACGAGGAATTATTTGTAAAACGGATGTTGGCAGGTATTAAGGAGAGAAAGACGGATGACTTGTCAAGATGCCTTCGCCAATACTCTTTTTTTCATCAAATCATCAAAAATTTTTTTAAAGTTCCCCTATCATATCTTTGATCCCTTTGAGTTTTGTTAGGCGCCTATATTTAAAGTGAAAGTTTATTCTATTTCATGTCAATTGATCACTTTTGAGTATAAACATATCCAAATTCAACTCTAAAACCAAAAAAATCTAGACATTTCCGCATATTCTGCAGAAATTTTTGAAGTTAATTTTTCTCACCCGATGCAGTAAGATTTCATACAATTGTGTCTATTTTCTCCAGTAAATCGGCGTCTTATGCAAGAAATAATGAAACAGTATTTGTTTTAGTTCCAATTTAAAACTGCTCGTCTACAGATGGTTTTATTTTTCGGTGAGTGGAGCCCGCCAGTATTGTGTGTGTTCCTAGTAATACACTAACGTCAGAATTCCCAGTGTTTGTAATGACTTTGTTGACATCCCATTAAGAAGCTGCCATTCGCACGATCTTTCCCTTCGGCAATTCATCTATGAAGAGTATTGATTGTCAAATCTTAACAACAATCCAGACTTCAAAAGAAATCGATCACTTATAATATTTTCTTAGTAAATCGGTTGTTTTGTACCAAGTGGGCTCCCCTTTCTCAAAATTTGGTTAATAACTTTCTGCTTAAGTTTCCACGTTACTGTCAGTTATACTGTCTTCTCCGCGGTAGTGCTCGTGCAAAAACACTCCGACTAGTATAGAAACTGGTATACTATGTACTTGAATTCAAATTGGTGGGCGCATTTTGTCTTAAGTTTTAAGTTCTATATAATTATATAGTACATTAAGTGCTATACATTTCACCATATTACTGAACTTTAATGTAACAAGAGAGGATATACCAAAAGGTACACACTCAACGAAACCGCCACCCCAACCCCCGCTTACCCTAACCTTCTAAAGGATGATTAACCTCAAGAAATTTTTAAATTGAAAACATATTACACTGATTATCCAGTAGCTTGACCGTTTAACCTTTAGATCCCAAATCGATAGGAAGCATCTTTGAGTCCATGGCGTAGTTCATATGTATTGACATGGTGACTTGTTTTTAAGTAGCTTGCCTCGATTCAGAAACTGATCATACACAGAACAAGCTCTTGCATATCGAATGACTGTAGCATCAAAATGATATGGTGCAATACAGCAATTCACAGATTACATGAAGATCTTAACTTTGTAGCCTGTCGTGTCATAGAAACTTTCCTAAATCCATTTGAGTACCTTTTGTATTATTTTGAAAACAATGCCTTTTATTGTAATAATTTATCTTATATTCAATTCTTTTAAAAACTGTTATAATTTAAAGGATAGTATTCACTCATTTTGTGTGAAATTTTTTTCTCACCCTAAATCATCTTATTCCTTCGAATATAATAAAAAAGATATATGAATGCCATTTTGCAACTTAGAAATGACTGTATGTTCCTCAAAAGTTACAATAGAAATGACCTTATATATAGTAAATTGAATTTTTGTCCAGGGAAGCCAAACAATTAATGGGACATAATTTTATGATCAAAAACGTTTTAGATTTGGGAAATAGAT
>CAJDSM010070091.1:0-17780 GCA_903981925.1 Ostrea lurida
TCATTGCAATGTGACAGGTCTGATTAAAGCTGCTAAAACATACAATAATTACCCAAATGATATAACACAAAACATACTAAAAATAAGTCAGGGCAAAAACAAAAATAAATAAATAAGATGAAAGATTAATTCGTGACCGCAACCCACCTTTATTTTTTCAGGAGGTGACAGTAAACAATATTATTTATTTTTTTTTGCTTCATGCCTTTTGAACAGAGAGGGATCTTATTCATGTGCTACACCTGCTGTGACACGGACAAGTCGTTTTTTTTCCATCTGAATCTCATCCGAAGGCAGCCTCATCCAGTATGCGTTCTTATACATGTAAGGAGATTGCTGGGGGACCTTATTCTAACCTGAGGCCTTCTGCCCTGGAAAAGTAAGTGAATAACAAGAAATGTTGAGATAAATACATGCCCCTGTTGAAGGCAAAAATCCAAAATGGCTATTCATGTGCATAGGAACTATACACTTAGGTACTTGTTACATATATGAAGGCAAAAATTTAATCAGCCAATAAACACTTGCACCTTGAACGCAATGTGACTGGAAATCAATAGGGATCATCTACTCATCTAAGGGCATACCCTGTACCAAGTTTGGTTTGATATCAAAACCAAAGGGGTCAAAAGATATTAAGGGAACAGCACAGTCTACTAGACTGATCCAGCTTGAAACCTTGGACCATTAGACCTGAAAATCAATAGGTGATATCTACTCTCTAAGGGAACCCCGGTTGACCATAGTTGGTTGATATGGCAACGCAAGGGATCAAAAGATATTGAGCGGACAGCACACAGTCTACAAACTGACCACGACTATTGGACCTGAAAACTCAATAGGAATCATCTACTCTCTAAGGGCAACCCGCTGTACCAAGTTTGGTTGACTATCAAGCCAAAGAGGTCAAGACATATTGAGCTAGACAGCACCATAGTCTACAGACTGGACCACTTGACCTTGGACCATATGAACCTGAAAATCAAGTAGAGGATCATTACTCTCTAAAGGCAATCTCTGTCCAAGTTGCTGATATCAAGCAAAAAGGGTCAAAGCCTATTGAGCGGACAAACACATAGTCTAACAGACGACAACGTTCAAAACAATATGCCCCTCTTTTTCAAGGGGGGCATAAAAAATGACTGTCAAATACAAATAGGACATATCTTTTAAAAATTATATTATCATAAAAAATTTACAACATTTAAGTTTTGGGGAGAAATGTAAAGATGGACAGAGAGTAGGGCTCGTGCAATAATACCGGTGTTCCATTCATTTTCTAAAACATATTGTATCACGATATGGTTTTTCAATACCGGTATAATCGGAAAGATGCTTGGGCTCAGAAAATTACGTTAGACATGAAGATTCCTCCACATCTAATATTTGTTTCATATGGCTGAAGCATTTCTGTGATTATTCAAAACACTAAGATCATGTCTTTTCTACTTCCAACAAGGCAACGGAGTGAAGCACGCCACGTCTATATTGGTGTCGACCTATATTCAGCACACTTGATTTTTAATTTTCATGTATTCTGCATGGAATCTATTTTAAAAACAATGAAAAAGAAAAGATTCGTTGATATACTTATTGAAAAATATTGCAATATGCATTTACATTTGAAAAATACTCACAATACAAAAATTCCACCATAGACGCAGCCCTAACAGAGACAACAGAGAGAGATAAAACAAGGATATTGTTCATATCTATAAAACCAAAGGATCAACACATGGCATACGAGTCTTCAGACTGTGGCAGTTCATATATGTGACATTTCCATTCGCTGTTTGATAACACTAGGAACCTGTGGCCCTCGGGATGGAATGATATGTTGTAAGGGTTTAACAGTTCTGTCGCAATAGTTCTCGATGTTTTACCATCAGACCTTATTTGTACAAGTTCATTCTTTTCAAAACAGTCACATACATAAATATTATCCTGTGAATCAAATGCAATTCCACGTAAATATTGACTATTCAATGTGTATTCAAAGTGTGTGTCTCCATTCAAGTTTTGAGAGGTGACTGTTTGTTCCCCTTTGGCAGTCCTCACATACGCTAATCTCTTTGTTCGGTTTGATGCAGCCACGTAAGCAGTCACTCCATCTATGTCGACGTTTCGTTTTTCTTTCACAGAAAAATCTGGATTTAATATTGTGAGCCCGTAGCTATCTACACAGATGACAGTATCGTCCATCAACGTAAAGCTTTGAATGGTGATTCCAGGACCCATAGGGATTTTATTCAATAGAGACATTCGATTTCCTTCATTGATGTTGTAAATCGCTATGTAAGAACCAAAGGCAACATAAACCTTGTCCAGGACATTGGTTTGAGCTATTGCATAAGGTTTTGTAATCACATATTTCTGTGTGTACGTGCTCAATATTATTGCCTGTTGACGTCGCGTATATTTGGATAGTTTGACCTGAGAAAACATTACAGTCGTCATTGTATCTAAACAAACTATGGTTGCTGCATTATTCAAATTCGGACACCTTTGTGGAATAATCTTCATTAAATCCACGTTCGTATAACAATTTGGGTGAAATTGATTTACTAGTATGTGGCGACACAATGTTGCTCAATTCGCGCCACAGTTCCACATAAATACTGCTGACTTAATGCATTCAACATCAGGGGATCTCTCCATTTCTTTTTCTAGAACACAATCCTCAGATCCTTTCTGAAAGAAAAAAAAAAATCCCGAGTGTCTTCGTGGGTCGCCGCTGCTTGCCTAGCGTGCTCCTTACGTCTTTTTCAAAAGATTAAGTCGCAAATGTCCCCCTGTGGCCCGCATTCCATTCTCGGATATCCCACACGCCCCACGTGACGTCATCCCCGGAATACCTTCGCCTGCACCCGGCGACCCTGCAATCGCGCTACCTGGGTTACACGCCAGCTTTCCCTGCTTCGACTGGCTTACGCCCCCGGAAACTGCCTCCCATAATCACTTGACTACGCCCTCGGACTGCCTACACCAGATAACCACATTTGGAAATCAATTCCTGTCCAGCCAAAAATCAGAGCTAAGTATCACTAAAATAAACTAAGGCATATCCAAAATCAAGTCAGCCATATGAAATAAATAACTATGATCCGCGGCGCAGGTGGACTAAATCCCATAATCTCGTCGCCAATAAAGTGTTTCTCTATGTATAAAACACCCAGAAAAGCCACTTATAAGAACATGTATTCACAAATACAAACAAGACTAACAAATACCACACAAATACAATGCCGCAGTGCCGAGCTCTATAAGACACATCCGCACCCTTCGACAGTCCGCGGGAAGAGAGAGACAATCGCACGTGCGAGCTCAGAGTACACCGAGCCCGATCGAAAAACCGCAAAATCAACCCCCCAAAATCACTACATTAGCTTTCAAATTCTGCTTTCATCGCTGTCGCCATGAACAACGTCACTTCCGTTATCCCAGGTGGACAGATAACTCGTTTGGAAGTCGAATATTAAAAAAAAAAACAATTTATCTATTTAGATATTGTGGTGTGATTGTATCATATATAGATGTACTAACGAAAAATAAGGTTAACATAATTTTATTCGACGAATGTAAAAGAAAATATATGACTACCGGAAGTGACATTGTTCATGGTGACGGCGAAAAGCTTGAGTGATCTCGAAAAAATACCAAAATTCTGGGTGATACTCGTCAATGAGGAATATTTTTATGGTAGGTCAATGATATAGATGTTGACAATACTGGAACAGAAAGCATTTCGGGGTGGCCCCGCTGGGTGACAATAAAAGCAGAATTTCAGAACTACATGTATTTTAAATCGTTGTTTTGAATAAAAATTGTGTTTTTAAATAGGGGTGGTATAGTATGACCCCTGCTTTTAATATACCGGTTCCTGTGATATTATCCTAAAATAAATATTAAGCAAGAAGAATTTGAAACGTTATAGACAAAGTTAAAGTTTTAAAAAAGAACAATATTTAATGTCTCAGAAAAGCATGATGCAATTTATTTCACAGTTCCAACGTTGCATGTTTTGAAAAAAATCGGCTCCCAGGGTTAGCACTTTACTCTCTGGCAGTATTAACATAATTAATAAGGAACGAGCTCTAAGATGTAACTATCCTTTTGTGCCTTCAAATACAACAATACTAATATTGCAACATTTATTGGCAAATGAATCAAAACAAATAACAAGAAACAGTTTTAAAATATGATGACATAAAATATGATAACATAACAATAACACACGTCTCTATCGAATGGTAATTTGTCACAATCTGTTTATGTACAACACGTTTATAATTGAAAAGTATTAATGTATTATCACTGCCTATCTGATTAGATATATTCGGCTTTAATCAAAAGAGATACACGCTACAAACAAGCTGTCGATGCATGGGTAGATAAACATCAAGTTTAATTGAAAACATAAGGAACAATATATGCTAGATTTGACAAAACGTCGATCTTCTTAAACTGAAGATTTTATTATTTTTATATAAATCTTTCATTCCATCAATTTCACAGTTTTGAGCGGAAATACAGTAAAATGGAACATTCTCAAAAGTTTTTAAATTTGGAAAATGTATTCGGTTATCAACTACATGTAAAATCAGTTTGCAGCACGTATTTTTATGAATAGCCGAAAAGTCTGCAATTGGTTAAGTTATATACATTAAATTTGGTGTAATAATTGCCGTTTTAAAAATCGTGTTTTGTGATTGGTCAAATTGACACAATATAAAGACGTTACTGACGAACACAATACAGGAAACGGAAGCATAAGCAGAACTACATTGTCTATCTGAAAGCCAAAGGCAACATACATGACGAAACACCTTACATTCACACCCCAAAGCATTGAAGTGCGCCGATTGTGTGAAAGCCCCTCTCTGTTTCTTGATCACCTGTATCATATCAAACAGATAGTCGTTGTCAAAATTTGAATTTAGTGAACAAAAGCTTGCATCTTTTGCAGTGTACGCAGTATGCAAAATGCTAAGGTTATTTAAATAATTGAAATGCGCGCCAAACGCTGTTGCAGCCGCTTTTTCCTAAGCCACGCCCTGGCAATAAACACGCCCTATTGTATGCGCTCCCTGTTCCACAGGTTCATTTCCTACAAAGACAAAGAACACAAATAGAAGCAAACACAAAAGCAGAAAAAAAAAGTTTCATCTGTGATTTAGATATCACTTGAAATCATGCCTCAGTCATTACACACTTTATGTCCTGAAGACATTGAAAAGACCTGACATGTGTGCAAAACGGTGCAATGAATGAGGCAAGTTCAGTGGCATCTAGACAATGTGGAAATTCCGGTTCCGGTTGCCGATTTGACAGTTTCTTTTAACAACCAGTGTTAATCCAAGGTCCCATATGACAGTACTGGTCCAATTGTGACATAGCCATCCTCAGATTCGCTACCTTTAGGAAATAAGGTTTGTGTTAATTAAATACATTCCTGAAGCAAAAGTTTTGTTTCTTCTCACCATTTTTTATAATCTATTGTAAATACTTTAGTGAGTTTTACCTTTCTGCTGGAAACAAGATGGAAAAAAATATATTGCCGTCAAGAAATTACGGTATTCACAAAACATTACTGATTTTAAATAATTTAACGAACTGCACGACTTCTTCGTATATCAAGAAAGTATTATATTACGATAACTGTATTTTGAAAGAACGTACATGTACTACAATATATGGTATTACAAACGGAGGAATGGAATTCTGTACACTAGTGTATTTTCCATTCAAAGTAAGTCATGATTGTTGAAATGACAATTTTGAATCTCAGAGTCTTAATAATATTCAAACTTATTAATGTAGTGTTAAGAAAGACTCACCGGTATCGCCTGCGCGAAAAGCCAAGATTGGCAAGTCGTCTTTGTACGTTATGTAGCCCTCGTCTGATCGCCACTGAAAGTCGTTGCTGTCACAGTTGCATGGCAGAGACGCGTTTGCACATGATCCTGTTTCACCGCATGCACAATTTCCAGAACCTGGTCTTCCTCCGGCAAAGTACGAAGCTGGCGTTACGTAATTATTAAACTCGCTACTTCGATTTGTCCAAAAGGTTGTCCATGAATCCATTTGATGAGGATTGTGAATAACAGCACCTTTGCACTCCCATTTTAGATATTGTTTACAGTTCTTGGATGCGTCAATAATGGCAATTACATGATCAGTAGATATGTTGTAATTCACAATAGCAACGTAACTTCCGGCTCCTTCATATCCAAACACTCTGGTCCGCTCTTCTCGGTCATGCCCTAGCGAAAGTAAGAATATATAAATAAGTATATTTTCCACATCGATTATCAGTACTAATATGACGTAGCATTTCGTTTTTGCAAAGTTTACTTTTCACCCCTTACTTATTACGGTGACGCCCACTCCACCCTCTGATTCCATGTCGCAGTGAATCCATACTGGTTCCAGTTCTGGTTTTAGGGACCACTTGTCTTTTCGTTCCGGTTTAAGTTGAACCCTACTACTATCTACCATTCCCCAGTCACGTAGCTGGCTGCATGTGGCGGCTGAAATAATGGACCAGATTTGTTTTTAATAAAACATTGCTCAAACGCTAACAAATTAAATGATATTTCCCGTTTATCTTCTATCAAGCCAATTTACTATAGCTTTATATACATGTGTATATATACACTATGTCATGAGAACAAAATGTATGTAGTGATGGAATATATGATACATATGAAATTTATAATACCAAAAGGCCTGCACGGGAATGTGTTGCAGTCCTCCGTGCCATTGTTTGTTCCTTCGCATGGTGCCGTGAGATTTCCATATGATGTCGTGTTACATTCTCGTGTTCGCCATCTTACTCCTGTTCCACAGGTAGTGCTGCACAATGACCAGCCTGACCACGTCATCCAATCTCCGGGAACTGTCAAAAATCGTAATCTTTATGGTTTCCGGTCTTGATGTGCAAAGTACACATAGATGTACTTGCGTAAAAAAATATCTCACATCACAAAAAACCCACATTATCATGAAACGTCGGGGAGATAAGGGAGAAAAGCATATGAAAGGGTGGTTGGAAATGCAGTGAAAGCACACAATGTGAAACAGATAACATCAAATCCTAAACGAAGACTTTAATATACCCTAAGCGAAAACAAAACATTATATTATATACACAAGTCCTAAAATATATTGTTCGCGAACTTTGAAATGAAAATTTAATTTGTCCGTTGAGCGTCTTTAAAGCAAGATCGTAATTTTAAGATCGAATTTGAATTTACTAGGGCAGGGATCCGTTCCACACACTCTTTGTTGCTCGTCCACTCCTTCACAATTCGCCCCTCCGTATCGTGGTCCATCACATGTCCTGTTTCTATACTGAAGCCCTCCACCGCATGTAACGGAACAATCGCCCCAGACGGACCACGTGACCCACACACCGTCCTCTGTAAAACAAAAAAAATCAACGATATTAACTATTAATGCAACATTGCTACAAGAACATTTTCATTGATTTTATTAATGAACACATCTTTTATTTTCAACGAAAGAGAACGATACAACACAACATCGCATAATTTTCCATTTGTCGCACATATATATTACCCTTCACCATTATAATAAACCATTTCAAGCAGAACGACAAACCAATGACATACCATTCAAAATTCCACCCTTTACAAATGTATCCACATATGTACAGTGACGTGCCAAAATTGATGCAACTTTTTGACGTTATGAATGTCATCAAAAAAGTTTCATGAACAAAAAAGCTTCGTAATACTTTGTAAGATAGGGAATCACAAAATTTTATCCTGGAACATACTTTTGGGGTATTTAGTGTGTCCATACACCCTGCAAGAGTTATCTCTCTTTGTAATCATCTTTTGTGTAATTAGTGTAAACAATGGAGGGCAGACGACAGGAATTGACCAGAACAAAAACAAATTGTAATAGATTTGTATAAACAAGGAGAAAAACAACACAAATTGGCAAGATTTGTTTAGAGTACATAAGTCTACAATTAGCAGACTGGTGAAGAAATTTCATGAAGGGAAAGACCTAGAAACAAACCAAATAGAGGTAGAAAAAATCATTGATGAAAAAGGTGATAGACTTCTTATACGGACTGTAAAGAAAAACAGGAGACAGACTTTAAGTGGAATTTCGGCTGATTACAACTCACACGCTGTTAATAAAGTATCAACAAGGACAATTCCAGACATGGCTTCAAAAGACACAAAAGTCCGAAAAACTCTGACTGTGTCTGCTACCAACAGAAAACGGAGGATTCAGTGGTGCAAGCTAATGAAAAAAAAATCAGTTGATGAATATTGGAAATCAGTTTATCTTTTCTGATGAAACCCAGGTAGTGATTTGAAATGAAAACCGAATTTATGTGTGGCGAACTGCTGATGAAGCTTATAGACCAGAATGTCTTGGACAACATGGCCGCAACATTAGGTATAGTGCAATGTTCTGGGCATGTGTGACATATAAAGGAGTCGGAACTTTGGTACCTATTGATGGAACAATGAACAGTGACAAGTATATCAATACTTTAGATGAACATTTGTGGCCGGTTGTGGTAAAACATTTTGCAGATTCACCATTTATCTTCAAAGTGAACAATACGCCATGTCACAACTCTTTAAGAACTTGTGATGGAAAAATGAAAATCATTTGGACTGTTTAGATTGGCCATCTCAATCTCCGGATATTAACATCATAGAAAATGTTTGGCTTATTCTTAAAATTCAGTTGAAGAAATCCTTGCAAGACATTAAATCTCGACAAGACTTAGTGAACGAGGTGTTGCGTATCTGGTCATCACTCACTGTACATTTATTAAAGATTTGTATAAAACAATTCCTCGTAGACTGCAAGCTGTAATCAAACTAAAGGACACATCACTAAATAATGAAATTATCAAGTGAGTCTATTATTTTTTCTTAAAGTTACAGCCCTTCAAATTCTCCTTTATGTTGGGTTGTAAGTATAACGTCATTTAAAAAGTTGCATCAATTTAGGCACGTCACTGTACACAAATACATGCCAGATATATTAGTCTCTAATGAGATACCCAGTATTCATTGAAATTCGATGAATCGTGCTCAAGACCCCTTCACCTCAAGTGATATAACAAAATCTTTCCTTCACCAATATAATTCGATACCTTGACGACTAATTGTATGCTTTCTCACAGAGTTTGAGGCAGAACAAGGATTGGTATTACAACTTTGAATTGAATATTGTCCACCGACACAACCACTTCCGCCAAGACAGACCCTACTGCGCAGTCGCATACCTCCGCCACAAGGAACACTACACGCGAACCATGGATTCCATTCGCTCCAAACAGAAGTCTTTTCTAAGAAAAAACTTTTTGCAATGGATTTGAACGAGATATTGGAAAAGCCAAGATACATATTTTGTTATAAAAATAAAAAAAATGATTACATTTAAAGAAAAAAACCTTCAAAACAGGATAGGGAAAGCAACACTCTTTTCAATTTCTTATAGAGCCAAATTTCTCTCAGCAAGGAAGCAATATAATATCATGTTCTCATGGAATGGATTTATTCTTGATTTTGATGGAATATCTTACCTGGACAGTTTTGCGTGTTGCACTTTTGGGTCTCTTTCCAATCTCCAGAGCAGTTTTTACCTCCATGGAATGGACCATCACATGTACGACTTCGCTGTTGAGACCCACCCCCACAGGTGACGCTACAATTTCCCCAATCCGACCATGCCTTAAACACGCCGTCCACTGCAACATTGTCAGCATTAAAGTAAAGCAGCTATTATCCAGTATATGGCAAATGTGATAACCAGAAAATGCAACTCTTTATGATTGAAAGGACAGGTGTTATGGTTTCACAATTATTGATCGAACTTTAGTATCTTAAAATCTTACATTTAAAAACAAATGTATCATATTTGCAAATGCTTAAACTTGTTCAAATTGAATATATGAGATAAAATTTGCATTATTTTAAGTCAGTTTAGAAAGATAAGATTTATGATTTTTCTTGGAGTGCAAAAAGCAGGGAACACACAGTGATTGCGGTCAATTAAATTCCTGTAAACTCGCGTCACTTGACACGAATTTATAGGGATATGACGGGTTGTGAAAATCTATTTCTAACACAGTCAAACATTTAGATATAAAACAATTATATCAATGGTCTTGTCATCTGTAAAAGAAAAATATTTTCTCCTTCGTCGTTTCTGACCAGGGCATGGATGTGTATTGCAATCTTGAATTTCTTCACTCGGTCCTGTGCAGTTCACCCCTCCATAGAATGGACCGTGACAGTCTCTGAAACGACTCTGATTCCCTCCACCACAAGACAAACTACATGATGCCCAGTCAGTCCAACTTTTCCAAACCCCATCAACTGAATTAATGAAATAAAACGATTAATTTCTAATAGAAATGTTATTATTGCACGCATATCTACGATTAAGAATGACTACATCCCACAGGAAACTTCCTATCTGAAAAAAATGGGGTGTTTGTTTCACGTACCCGGGCATGGATGAGTGTTACATTCCTGGTAGTCGTCTTCTGGTCCTGTGCAGTTTGCTCCTCCGTGATATGGTCCATCACATTCCCTTTCCCTCCGTTGTATTCCTCCGCCACAGGTCACATTGCACGATTCCCAATCACCCCATGACAACCATTTTCCGTCGACTGGAAAAAAAGGTGTATTGTGCGAGTTAAAATTATGTTGCATTAAGACTTTAATACAACTCAACATATGAATACAATTTCATTTCAAAATGTTTACTTGGACAAGGATGCATGTTACAGGTCGTCGATTCTTCGAAAGCTCCCGAGCAATTTTCTCCACCATAAAAAGGTCCAATGCAGGATCTGTTTCTCCACTGGGTCCCTCCGCCACAGCTTACGCTACATTCATACCACTGTGACCAGTTGCCGAACACTCCATCCACTAGAAGAAGAAATATGTCCACCAAAAAAATATCATTGTTTAATACTGATGCAAATCTTCGAAGGTAACTATTGTTTGAATAAAGATGATGCTACTATTATCGTGGTAAAGACATAAGGTCCTCTTACCTGGACAGTGATGCGTATTGCAGTCTCTGGTCTGGGTATCATTACCGGAACAATTCAATCCACCATGAAAAGGACCGTCACAAGTACGATATCGAGACTGATTTCCTCCACCGCAAATATCGCTACAGTTGTCCCACACTGACCAGAGATTCCAAACGCCATCGACTAAAACATATGGTTTTCAATCAATATCAAATGATAATCACACGCGTCATCAAACACAAAGAGAATTCAAACACTAAGGACGTACTAGGACAGGGAAACTCGTTGCAACTGCTGGAATTTTGTTCATCGCCCTCGCATGGTTTACCACCAAAGAAAGGTCCATCACAGGTTCGGTTACGAAGGCGTGTTCCGCCTCCACATGTGGTATTACACGTACCCCATGCACCCCATGAAAACCAGAGGCCATCCACTACAACAAGCACGGAGTCGTTTATCATTCCAAACAAAACCTACATTTGTGACTCTGACGAGTTATATCTACACCAACACTCAACATGGTGCTCGCGCTACGATCTGGTACATCATATATAGATATATACATTTAAAGCATCTACTTGTAGTCTAAGACACAGACAAAACAACAGTCATATATGTAGTGTAGTAACATTCTACAGCGTGGCAGCATTAAACTAAGCGACGCTGATGAACGATACCAGCTTGTCGGAATTCCTGAATTTCAACCATGTCCAAAGTTACCTGAAACAAACCGTGCTATGATGTTATGAAATGAATATATGAAATGAATATAAATGACGGATGAGTACCATGACGCGTGGACATTTTTTATATTCAACGTACCTGGACATGGGAATGTATTACATTCTTGTGTGTCATTCCAAGAACCATTACAGGGAGCACCTCCGTAGAATGGTCCTAAACATGTGCGCTCACGTGACTGATTTCCGCCTCCACAAGTTACGTCGCATTCTTCCCAAGTGCCCCAAGGATTCCATACGCCATCAACTGTAATTTTGAGGAAGTGGTTTTCGTGGAAGATTCACCCAGAAAGGTTTTAAACCAATTTATTAGAAACGTGCATCATACCTGGACAATTGTGTTCATTACATGTCCTGTCCTCTTGAAAGTTTCCACTACAATTGTGTCCGCCATAGAAAGGTCCGACACAGGATCTAGTTCGACTTTGTTCTCCTGAGCCACAAGACAGTGAACATTCATTCCAATCAGACCACTCCATGAAAACACCGTCCACTGATTGTAAATATAAACATTTATGAGTATTCGGATGGAATTATGAATATGCAGTATATACATGTATCGATGTGATACCAAAATTGTTTTTTGTAGTCATTTCATGGGTATTTTTTGTACCTGGACAGTTATGTGTGTTACATTCTTGAGTTTCAGTTAAGTTTCCCATACAATCAGCCCCACCGTGATACGGGCCATCGCAGGAGCGGTTTCTAGTTTGTTCTCCTGATCCACAAGACCTACTGCATTCTGTCCAATTCGACCAAGATTTGAAAACGCCGTCAACTACAAATAAAAAAGGTATCATGATACCGAGTTGTTCAGAAATAATGCAAATGAAAACTACAGAAACAGAAATAACAGCTTCAGCATAAAACAATCTAATAGCAGTTATAGCTGAACAACATTTTAATAGTACTTCATAAACAGAGTTCCAAGCACATGCACCAAAATGAGTTAAGGATTTGTCTTACTCGGACATGAAAAGTTGTTGCAATTCTTGAATTGTAAGGAGTCTCCAGAACAGTTTTTCCCACCAAACTTGTTTTCTGTGCAGTAGCGGTATCTCTGGGACTGCCCTGCCCCACATGACACGGTACATGTGCCCCAAGAGGACCATAAACTCCATTCGCCGTCAACTGCAAATATTTTTAAAATTTGATCATTGTCTTGAGAGCAAACTTCCATATAATTCCTTGAATACTAGTTCTGGTGTCTTGAAATCAAAAGTCAATATTAGAATCATCATTGTTCGTGGGGGATTAATGTTCGTGGATTTCGTGGGTCACCCTTACCCACGAATTTAGGTCCCCACGAACATGTTTTATTTTCCTTTTAATATTAATAAATATGCCATTCGCATTATATAAACGATTACCTGGGCATGGCATGCTGGCACAAATCTTGGTTTCATTACGCGGACCTTCACAGGCTTTGCCACCGAAGAAAGGGCCCACACAACTTCGACTCCTGTTTCTCAAAGAGCCACCACACGAAATAGGACAATTTGTCCACGTTGTCCACTCGGTGAATAGTCCATCCACTGAAAATTTGTTTTACAAAGTTCAGAGAGATCACAGTACATATTAACACACATTATATCATTAAGTCAAGAGGAATGAACAACAAAATGTGGTAAGGCACTGGTACCTGGACATTCCGTAGGAAAGCATTCTTGACTTTCCTCGTCTGGTCCTGTGCAGTTCTGGCCGCCATTGTATGGTCCGTCACATGTACGGTTCCGGTACTGCGTACCCAATCCGCAAGATACGTCACAATTCGACCATTCTTGCCAAGAACCCCATACACCATCCACTATAGAAAACACTTACTACAACTACTGAGTCAAAGCCTCTACATTCCAGTGTAGCACTTACGAGGATCCTTTCTCCATTGTACAAACTTATAATCAGTCATAGGAAGGAAGAAAGGGTAAAGCTCGTGTGCTACAGAGGGAAAAGCGGCAACAGAAGCAAGTGAATACAACAATGACGAGTAAACAAATTTACTGTTCCCCTATTCAAGGCAAATTGAGATGAAATAATAACCCGATCGTTGCATTATCAAATACATGTACATGTATATAGTATATTATAGGATGTTACAAAAATACATACCATAATTTCGTTCTTGTATTTAACTATATAGAATAACCCAGGTGCAAAAGTCTGTACAAAACAACACTTCTCAGAAAAATCATATGTACACTAATTTGTGATTTTTTTTTCATTAATGACAATTTACTGAAATTGAAACTCTCTGTGATTTATAAATTCCAAATCGAAGTAGATCTTTTACTTTTAATCGAAGATTTAAACCGAAAACTATTCTGTGTTATTCATATTGATTTTGACCAATATGGCATCAAGCTTACGCTTGCTCGAGGAAACTTTCTGTATTTGGGAGAGAAGCTGTTGACTGGAAACCAAAGTGTGACATACATGTGAAAAGACCAATAAAATGCCCCTAACTTTGTAAAAGCAGGGGAACTATAAATTACATTTCATATAGCATGAATTTATATACAGTTTAACGATAAGCCTTTAACAATATCATTACTATGGCATTTATATGTCCCAATTATATTGCAGCTTCCTCATGGCAGATTAAAATAAAATTGCAATGGTAGTCTGGATATTCATAAAAGCTAACATCATAGCGTACAAAAGCAGACAATACAGACACTTAGATATGTTAACATACCAGGACAGTTGGACGGATTACAAGACTTAGTTTCATTGGATGAACCAACACAATCTGCACCGCCGTGTCTAGGTTCTTCGCATATTCGTGTACGAAACATTGAACCTCGTCCACAAGATTGAGAACACTCTGACCAATTCGACCAACTCTGCCAAAACCCATCAACTTCAAGGCAAAAAAAGCAAAATTATTCAATGTGAAGTCGGTCATGACGGCAGTTACATTAAAAAACTGGACTAAAATAACTACCTACCAGGACAAGGCAGTGTGTTACAATCTTTAACTTGGTTCCAGTCACCAGTGCAATTCTCGCCTCCAAAATAAGGACCCTCGCACGATCGATTTCTGTACTGTGTGCCATTCCCACAAGTCAGTGTGCAGTCCGTCCAGTTGGACCAAGTATTAAACACGCCATCCACTGAAAGAAAAATTCATGGCTTCCAATAAGACTTTAGATCGAAAGCGTACTCATTGCTGTAATATTTCTATTTCAATCTATATCTTACCTGGACAAGGGGATGTGTTACAACTTTGTACTTCTAATGAGTCTCCAGTACAATTGTTGCCACCGAACAATGGTTGTTCACAACGACGTCTCCGCCAACTCGATCCACCTCCGCAAGAGACGTTACAGAATGTCCAGTTCGACCATTCATACCAGAAACCATCGACTGTGAAACAGCACACAGCAAATACACGCCACAGCACAGCACACAAAGCACAGAGGAAAACATACAACGTTTATGAAACATTTCAGAAATCACCATCCCCAAATATTTCATAGAAAAATCAAACATATAAAATGTTCTATTTCTTTTTCCCTTATATTTTGTATTTGATACTTATAATGTTCTTAATTCTGATATAGTATTGTGATTATCTGAAATCGTTCATAAGATTTCAACAAGGTAAGTATAAGGTAAGAAGGCCACTGCACTGCACTGCAATTCGAAACACACAGTGTACAGTTTACCTGATGAGAATCAAACGTGAAAAACAAACTTTGTGCTGTTACCTGCACAAGAGTGCGTGTTGCATGTTTTAGTTTGATTCCAATCTCCCTGGCAGTCGGTTCCGTTGTAGAAAGGACCGACACAATTCCGTGTCCTGGTCGATTCCCCTCCGCCACAAGAACGTGTACATTCTGTCCAATTACTCCAAGCCTCCCAAATGCCATCAACTGAAAAGTAAGTATATCATTACAAAGCAACCGAAAACCATGTATTATACAGCCTTTCGGCCAAACTTTCATAATTTGTATTATGGTGCAAAACCAAGCTTCTTACTTGGACAGTTAAAGGTATTGCATGATTGGCGTTCTTCTTTTGGGCCTTTACATGGATCCCCTTTAAAAGATGGACCCTCACACTCTCTTCTCCTGGCTTTTTCTCCTCCTCCACATGTTACATTGCACTGATCCCATTCAGACCACGCTTTCCAAACACCATTGACTAAAAATGCCATACAGTTTATACATCAAAATAAAAAAATAAGTAAAGAGGGATCAAGATTCGAATCACCGAGGGCGTATTGTTTTACCTGGACATGAAGCAGTGACGCATATTTTTTCTTCCATTTCTTCCCCCGTGCAATTCATACCACCGTATAAAGGGCCCACACATGTTCTGTTTCGCCACTGTGTCCCATTTGCACATGTAACGGAGCAGATCGACCAATCTGTCCAGGCGGTCCATACACCATCCACTATAAGCATTATTGTTACATTACAATATGTACTCCTACATTTCTAATTATTGTTAACAAATACATGTTGAAATCTTACCCGGGCATGGATCTTCATTGCACGATCGTGATTCTTCAGAGTGTCCTGTGCATCCTGTTCCACCATGCAATGGCATATTGCACTCTCTCGTACGATTCTGTATTCCACCTCCACAAGTTACTGAACAAGTATCCCACTCACTCCACGTCTTCCACGAACCATCCACTGAATAACCGTACTTGTATTACATACACAATTGACTGGACACATCCCTACTACATTTCATTTAAGTCGCTAATTTATGACGTACTTTAGCTAGATATTATTACCNAACTCGACACGTCCCTACTACATTTCATTTAAGTCGCTAACTTATGACGTACTTTAGCTAGATATTATTACCTGGACAAGAGAATGTGTTACAGGACTCCAATTCATCTTTCGGTCCTTTGCATTCCTTCCCATCGTAAAATGGACCCTCACAGGAACGCGAACGATTTCTCGTACCGTAACCACAAGTAACCGTACATTTGGTCCATTGCGCCCATTCTTTCCAAATCCCATCAACTAAATATTCATGGTAAATGTTAAAACGATTTCATGTTTCCAACTGAAAGGTATGTATGCTTTGCAAATAACTTGCAAGATGTTAACGTACCTGGACACTCTTTTGAAAAGCAGGAAGTTGTATCTATTGCGTCACCAGTACAGTTTTTCCCATCATAGTATGGTCCGATGCAAGATCGTGTTCGGTATTTGGTTCCATTTGCACAGGATACGGAGCAATCTGACCAAGTCGACCATTTCTCCCACACGCCATTCACTGTCACATTGAATTTTACATGCAGCTTATGAATAAATGTTATAGGTAGCAGACAGGTTAGCACATGAATAAAGGTCCACGCACCTTGGGTAGATCAATGAATAGGAAGAACATGCTTCTCCGTGTTTGGACAAAGCTATAGCGAGGTTTTGATAGATAAAGGTAGTGGAGGGGAATTTGCAGGAAAGACTAAAGCTGGAAGTGGGGCATGAACATTAATTTTACCAGAACATGTGACGTTATTACAAATCTCGACTTGATAAGCACTGCCTAAGCAGGACCCACGAGATGTGTCACATCGTCTTTGGCGGGAAATTGTACCGCCATCACATGAAACGGAACAAGCCGACCATGCTTCCCATGTAAGCCAAACGCCATTCCCTACAGAAGTCAGGTCACTTAAGTCAGTCTCTTACAAAACAGTAACGAATAACTAACAGACTAAGGACAGTTCCTTTTTAACAAAATGCAGCATTCATAATGAAACGAAGAATTGAAGCGTCCTCATATTCAGTTTACGCCTTCAAAGCATGTCTGAAGCAATTAATTCATGTGGATATGTGCTAATCATCCAGGCAATGTGAACTTTGAAACAAATTGTGATAGTTTGATGTTTAATCCTTTCATAGTGAAAGCGCAAATGTAAAATAATGCCTGTGAACTTTGGGGGCGCAGAACTATGTCTGTGACATGAAATCTGTGATGAAGCGTGTTTAGCAAGATCAAGGATTTCAAAGTGTGTTCATTACCGG
>CAJDSM010070105.1:0-14003 GCA_903981925.1 Ostrea lurida
GTTCATGTTTATTTTCCAAATCACAAACATTGGCATTAAATTCCAACTACTTAGTAAGTCAGTCATTGAAATAATAGAGTAAACACAACATTCCTAAAAATTATATTATTAAGAATCCTATAGAAAAAAACGGACCCCCCGTCCCATAGACTACCTTTGAAAAATGACGGGAGACATTCCCCTTTCAGAATCATGCCTCATTTTTGAAATCACATTGATAATATCCAGTCAAGCACGGTTACGGATGCAATTCTAAATAAATAAATAACTGCAAAAATTCAGATAGATACAATAATGGGAAGTCCAGAAAATTGTTTTTATCAAGTCCTTATCTTTGGCTCCTCAATAACTAATTTGACAGCTGACGAAGGAGACAGCCCAAACGCAGCTTGTGCTAGGAAAAAAAGTGTAGGATTGAAATTGTACAAAATTCTAAGAAACTATAATTGAAAATGCTCCAGATATTTCTTTCCAACATCGAGTACATACAAAAAGGCGAGTTAACATTGTTGTCAACGTAATCATAATCCCAAAAAACAATATTACAAAATCGAGTTAAAGGGTGGCAACACATCAAAAGTATACTTTGCACGCTTTCCAACGATGAATGTGCAAATAAAACTTTTTAAACATTACAAGACATTGCTTATTTTCAAAACAAAAATATGGAAAAGGAAGTTTCATCATAAACAAAAAAGTTGCTCATGCTCGGCATCCCTTCGTGGGTTTTCTCTCCCTTACACTGCTTCACCATGAACAACCCATGGGTTGCCGATCGATGAAAGTTATAATGATTATATTTCATTATATGTCCAAATTCTTGTAGTATAGTACATGTTCTATGCCTTTAGGTAATGTGTGGTTGTGTGTGTGTGTAGTATTCGTTCAATCGGTAACCTCCCACTTCTCCGATCTCGTCTTCTCTCTCTCTTCTCTCGTCTCTCACTCTCCGCTCCGACTCTTCTCTTCCCACTCACAAATCTCTCTCTGCTCTCTCTCTCTCTCTCTCTCTCTCTTCTGGTTTTCATTTACTTACCTTTGCTATTTTGTACGATTTTTTTTTTTTTTTTTTTTTTTTTTTTCTTTTTTGGTTTTTTGTCTTATTTCTCTCTTCAGTTCTCTCTAGCACCTACACACCCACCATTTCCCGTCCCATTTTTCTGTGCTTTTTCTTCTTATTATTTGCATTTATCATGCATAGAAGTATCATAACCTATATTTCTCTTGGTACTTTAGTGATATATTATCTGTTACTCATTATATTGAGATATTATTATCATTATCAATTTATATATATTATCTTGTGGACATTACTTTGTACCTTTAAGGAGAAAGCTTACATAGACTTGCCCTGCTGCTTAATCCAATTATGTTTTCGCATAATAAAATAATGTTTAAATTAAAGTTGCTTTGCTAAACTCCATTCCGCTTCTACTCACAGGTGTTCTGAATGAATACGGCACTGGAGTCTTCGGTGATCAGGTCTTCCAACAGACTTTGGAATTCCCGTGGGCACGATTACATGCTTATTTGTTAGCGACGTTTTATCTATTAATAATATTTTTCGTTCTTTTTCATTCATATTTCAATTCAATATTATATATCATTCCAGTAAACTCGAAATAAAGGACACCATAGAGTCTGCCAAGCTTGCTTCTTATTTAGATATTTTATTGAACACATTAACGGTAAACGATGACGAACGGGATGATTTGCATGAACTTTTCCATCATCAACTTTACATATCTACGTAGAAACATCCCGTCATCACCTGCATATGGTGGTTATGGCTCTTAACTGATTCTATAGAGCATTCTGCGAATTATCAGTTTTTCAATCGAGGCAGGGTGCTGACAAACATTTTGATGATGAAGGGGTTTCAGCAGTTAATGTTTAAAGTCAGCAATTCTCATATTCTATTGTCGTTTGCGAATACAACTTGCCATATTGGATCATAAGCTAGTCTGAGTTAGGTGTCTCTCTATACATACGGATTACTGCATTTATCTGATCAAGATAGAGGGCTCACGGCAAGTGTGACCATTCGACAGGGGATGTTTACTCCTCCTAGGTATTTTATCCCACCTCTGATATAGTAGGGGGTTCCGTATTTACGCAACTGATCACTATCCATTTCGCATCTTAACCTTTTCATATATCGAGTAAAGTGGGTTCCCTCTATCTAGTGCTTCCACCCAGTCGTCCATTCCCAGGACGAAAACCATAGTCCAGCGACGTGTGAATGTATCAGTTCTTGTGGTTCGTTGGCTCAGCTGGTGTTATGTCCCGTCGATAATTTTGCACTCATTCAGACGTCACCAACTGCAGAAGTACCATAAATTAGACCTATGTTTAAAAGGTGCTGATGAGTTTCTTCTGTATCTCTACGGATGCACTGCAGATCCCAAATTTGGTACTTTCTTCCAGTGTACAGTATTATGCTAAAATGTCATTTATGTGGCACAAAAATGGATGATGACGGCCTCCATTATAACCCCGGATTCCACAAATACCTGTTTTGTTCTTTGGCTGACCCACATTGTACTTGCTGTCAAAAATTTTGCCAGCCATGCATATGATCGTCTATACCATATTGGTCATTTGTGCAATAACTTTTAGTGTGTCAAGATGACAAGTACTTTAAAAAAAATCTAATGTGACAGTTTATTTAGATGTTGGTATCATATGCATTAACCTTCCTGGTATCATACTTGTATTTAAACTGACAAAAATGAAATTGATCCAAGTCTGTGCTGTACATGATTTTTGGACATTTCATCACAAAATATTTGTGATTTTAAACAAATTTTTGTAGTTCACAATTTTCCATGATGTTTGGGGAATTAGATCTTAAATACTCCAATGCAAAACTCACAATATTTTAACATCCTGATTAAATATCATACATAGACTATCATTTGAGCCGCAGAAAATGATTTGTTGAAAATTTTACTTTAATTGTTACCATTTCACTGGGCCGATTTTCAGCCTTCGTGGGCCTACTCCTTTTTCAACATTTACTAGATCTCACAATATATTTTTGTTTCTGAGGGGTTTTGTGAAGTTTTGGAATCCAACTGGTATAATATAAGAACGCGTACGGTAATTTATATTCATCCGTCTTGAGGGCTGGGATATCAAATGTGTTTTAAAAATCTGGGCATGATTTTGAAGAATTTCATCTTCTGAAAGAGCAAATGGAGTATAACTGCGATGAATTCCAAATTCTTTTAAAATAAAATACAGTTGCAAACTTGAGCCTTCCAAAGATAATTTTGTCAAAGCTTTGTCAGCTGGAAACAAAACATATCCCTTATGTAACCTATCTAATTCTAACTAAACACAGAAGGGTAGATACAAGGGGCCGAACGCTGCTAAATAAAACGTGCAAAGCCATTAAATGGGGTGGAGATTTTATAGACTAAAACCAACTAGGAGATTTGTCTTCACTTCATTTTTTTTTTTTTTTCGTTAGCTGACCTGTTTTTATACTCTTCTTCTGTTTTTCTTTTTTTATAAATGCTTTATTTTAGACATTAAATATATATACACATAATATACACATATGACATTACATCAAAAGTACATTAATTATGACTGTAAATATAGGACACGACATCTAATATACCTTACAATATACAGACATAGTGAAAAAAAGATACTGAAAGTAAATTCATATACATGTGTAATTGATATAGCCTTAAACATGTACATAGTTTTCTATCACTTGTTATACACAATATCGCATATTGCTCATTTGCTAACAACTTTCCATATTTCTATAATAGTAACTACTTAATTAATTCACTGCATCGGAAAGTTTTGGCCTAAGGCCTTGTGATCTAGAATGATAGATAAACTTTTTTGCAACCAATAAAAGAAAAACTTTAAACAGCTTTCTTCTGTATTACCAAGTAAAAAAAAATTTTTTTTATATCATTTTCAATTGTACATGTACTAAACCACTGCACAAAATCATTAAAAAATAAGTTGACTTGTACACAATCATAGAATAATTCATATATTGTTTCTGCTTCACAGTTACAAAAATTGCGATTTTTTGTGTTGTACTGGTCTTGTTCTGCAAATATTAACTAAGGATGTTAAAAAAAAATGGACATCAAATAATCGATTTTTTTAATATGAAAAATTACTTTAAAAAATTCATATTAGAAAATATAAATTTTGACAGATGAGAGAGAGAGAGAGAGAGAGAGAGAGAGAGAGAGAGAGAGAGAGAGAGAGAGAGAGGTGCTGATTATAGTTAATAGATAACAGATGTGCCCTATTTGAAATAAATAGTCCAACTGGGAATCTTTGACGTTATCTAAAAACTGTTATTATTGTGAATATTTCCGTTTATAACCGCCATTTCCCCAAAGACTCACAGGACCTACCAAGTACAGTACATCCTCTGTTGGTTCTATATCACTGTGCGGGGAACAATTAAGCTACACAAGCAGCCCGAGTATATTCAAATATATGATACCGGGTATAAAAAAATATTTAATTTTGATATTAAAAATATATATATTTATTGATATTAGAAAATGAATATTTGAAATCAAGAATTCGATTTTCTGATATCAAAAATGATTTTTGATATTAAAAAAATCGAACTCTTGTGATAAGAAAATCCTGTGTATTCAATCGAATTATCATTGTCTGTACATCATAATGATTTTTTTGTTATCAGAAATTCGAATTGTTCAATTCAGAAAAATTATTTCTGATATCATGAATTAAATTCTGATGTGAGGATTTTTGAATTTTTGCTATGATAAAAAAAAAATGATATCCCCTAGAAAATACCTTTTAAAAATACTAAAACGGCGCCTCGTTACGTCATATTTATTACATTTGATATTGGAACATCAATATATGAACTGCTACTCATGCATCACTACATTGAATACAAGTCTTTATGTAAAAAGGCGAAGAGTAGGATTCTGCCCCCCCCCCCTTCAGAGAAATTATAAATTCAAATTACTTATACCCATATGGAATTCCATATTCCTGAATTACGTCACAATGTACTCTTTGTTCAGTGTGGCGGTTCCTCATGTTTACATCGATGAACATTGCGGACGATACACAGTGAGATTTAGATGGGTTTTTTTTTTAAAGTCTGCGCTTGTGTTAGTAATGGAAATGACAATGGGCACCTTATTTACTTTTATTTGTTTCAAGAAGAACTTTACAACCGAGTCCCCCGAAAAGAAAATGAAAGCGAAAGTTGACTCGTAGTTTGTAATTCAAAAGATGGCAACTTCGCGAGACAGCTCTTCAATGGAGGATGTTACATTGTGTTCTATATGTTTTGAAAAGTTCAAGACGCCGAGGTTTTTACCGTGTACACTTTCCTTTTGTCGCGGTTGTCTGTCCTCTTATATACTCAGTTGTTGTAAATCTACGGGGCCTCGTTTGGGATTTAATTTTCCATTATGCCGTGAGTACATCCCCAGTCCTGGTGCCTTCGATAAGCCAGACGAGTGGGCCGGGCTTTTTCCTTTGAATGAAATTTTAGAGGCAATAGTTCGGAAACCGGTTGAGAAAATGTGTGATGCTTGTTTGCGAGATAACGAAAATGAAAGTGCTATTGGGTTTTGCTTGTCTTGTACTGAATATTTATGCAAGGTGTGTACCAAATGTCATAAAAAAAGTATGTCCTCACGCGACCATACTATCTCTGAATTGAACGAGATGAAATCTGGCAACATATTTCCAGAATCGAAAAATATCCACAGCTGCCCTGATCATCAAAACGAAATTATAAAATTCTTCTGTAACGATCACCAGCAGGCTTGTTGCTCTGTATGTAGTGGAACAAAACACAGAAAATGCGAAAGTGTGGATACTGTTGAAGATGCGGCAAAACATATAAAACAAAATGGCGAACTGGAGGTTCTTTTGGGTGATGTGAAGAACCTGGTAAGGAAACTGACAGAAGCAAAGGGTGAACAAGAGAAGAGTGTAGCAGAAATGGAGAATTCGGCTGACGAAATCATCGAGAAAACAGAAAGGGAGTTTAAGGAACTTGTTGATCACCTAGAAATGCTGAAGAACAAGCATTTAGAGGAAGTAACAGGTGCGCTGAAGAAGGGAAGGGAGAAGTTAAGTCATTGTATAAATGTGCTTACTGATGGAATCCAGTGTGTGAATTACTGCTGCCGGAGTATTGAAAAGGTGAAAGAGGCAGAGAATAAAACTGAAATGGTGATGACTTATTACAGAGTGAAAGAGAAACTCTTACAGCTGAAAGGGTTTGAGTTCACGAAGGAACAGATTACAATCTCTGAAACGAAATCACAGGTTTTGAAAGAAGTGAGAAATATGGAATCTTTTGGAAATGTAGCATATTCCGAGACTGATCGTCATATCATGTACGATGTGAATGACATTGCATTATCTTTAGTTTCTGAGTTCAACCTTGAAGGGAGTAGTGCAGAGAATGGCAATTTTTTGTCAAATGGCACCTTTGCTGTTGCAAATCACACATCTGATGGCAGATGTTTTATCTATAGCAAAAACTGTAAACACACGGAAGTTATTGATGGACTGAGTTATCCTTTTGATGTACTACAAGTTGGAGAAGAACTACTTGTGACGTGTACGTTAACGAAATCTATACAAGTCTTTTCTGCGTCAGATCTACAAAAACTGCGAAGTATCAACATAAACGAACCAGTTTACGGAATAACAAAAGCTAATGAATTGTGCTATGTAGCATGTGGAAATAAAATCATAAAGATTGATATGTCTGGTAAAAAACTAAAAGAATATAAAGCTGAAGGGAGTAGCAATCTTTACATATGTTCAATAAAAAACGGGCATATTGTGTACAGTTACTGGTACCTTAATACAGTCACCGCCATCACGGAGCAGGGAGACACCGTCTGGCAGTATAAAAATCTTAAAATGAAACGACCCCATGGACTAGAAGTAGACTCTGTCGGTAATATCTTTGTCGCCGCTAAAGAAAGTAACAATATCCACGTGTTGTCTGGTGCTGGCAGTCTCATTAGGATTATTGAGGATATTCCAAAGCCCGTGTTTATTAAGGTGAGGGAGGAGAGGAGTATGTGTTACATGTATGTGTGCAGCAATCGCGAAATCATGAAAGTGTATAAACTGTAGATACATGTATCTGTAGCTTTGTCTTCATACATTCCGCGCAGAAAGAAATATACAATGCACCGTAATGTTCATGCAATTGTCATGCAAACATATACATGTATTTTACTTATTATATAAATTTATATTCATCAAATAAGGAGACATTTGTATTAACATATAACGAGTTGAACTTCAATATGAATAATTGTAAAAGGTGTGTGAACAACATTGACTATATTCATAGTTACGTTTATATTTCTGCTTGCATTATATCATAAATTGGCGTTTGCTAGAACATTTTTATTTTCTGTGACTCTTCTTTTCTAATGGAAATTCCCTAACCTAATATGTTGTTGGACTATTCACATTTTTCTGGTGAAAACTTCTATGTTTTACCAAACACCCAAATGTATATATCATTCTATAAAAAGTAGTAGAAGGATTTGAAACATTTTATGGTTTTAAGAAAAATTGTTGATCCCCGTTCTCAACTCGTTAGTGCTATTGATGTGTCCCCATTAAGTTTTATATATGTAATATCAATTTTTTACCAGAACTGTTTGTAATTAAGAGATACTAAAAAAGTCGACCTATGTATGTATAATTAAGGGATTAAAATCAGAAGCCATGGATACTTATTATATTCGGGTCTTATTAGAGACAGGAGACGACAAGCATTGCATACATAATAGAAAACACGAGAACGAATTGATACATATTATTTATGCGACTGTTTTTAAGTAGCAAGGGTTTTACCTAGAATATACATTAGTTAATCACAAGTAGAAAGTAGTTGCTAGTCTTATGAGACTTAGTTTAAATGTGTTACTATACTTAGACTAAGTAAAAAAGAAAATTGTATTTTAAGCTACAGAAACACAACCAATAGCCAAGAATACTCTACTGACAAAATATTTATTCACAATACTGAGAGACAACCGGCAAAATCTTATGCGAGGATATAATTAACAAGGTGTCTTGACATAACTGAAACAATACTCACAAATTAGTCAATTCAGAGAATAAATTTGTGTTTTTTATTATTTTCTATTTAGCTTTTATTTAAGAATGGTCCAAAAATCACATAAATATATTTATAACTATGTATGAAAAACTTCAAGAATATATATTTACAACTGCGATTATAAAGGCGAGGAAGTGAAAAACATAGAGAACATATGGTTTTGTAACTCGGCAACCAATCGTGCCAGAAGATTATAGAAAGCTCTGTATTTTATAATAAAAGGACAATGGAACCCAAACTAAAGGTGAAATTTTAATAACAATGCGTAAACAATAATAATAATTGTACCTCCTTGAGAGTGTAGATGGTGCGTTCCGGTTAAAACATTGTCATGTACGAAACATTCTTCTGAGAAGATGGTGCTTTGATATTTTTGTTATGTATTTATATGTCAAAGACCTATGTGAGAGAAAAACAGTTACTTAGTGTATAATATCAGATCTCATTTTAGGAGTGTTTGCGCTGGTCGTCATTGTGGAGCAACCCACGTCAGAAACATCATGTAACGTTAAACGAATTGTTCAAGCGATTATAGCTAGAGAGCCTCTGAATAATTCGACAAAACGTATGTCTATTGTGCTCGCTTTGTGGAAGTTGTGAGCTGAATTTAGTATGTATTGTTGACTAGCGCTTAGTTATTTTGATGGTGTATGGCGTGAGTGATGCGTAAAATAGTTGAAACCACTAAGGTATATAAGGGCCCTGTGTAGTCGATCCAATCGTACAACTTATTTAGACAGGCTTTTATGGGATCAGTAACAACGTTTTTTACAATTGTGATAAACGCAATATCTTGAGACAGCCATAACATTACACACGCATCCCTTTTCTAGTTACAGTGTTTTACAACTATGTTGTTTGCATTCAAATTCAACTTTTCCTTCTCTTATGTAGTACTAAATTTATCTACAGATACCTTATTTAATTACATGCTCAACTGATAGTTCTAAATATTACGATATGTCATTATATACGTTGTTGCAAGAAGTGCTGCTCCATTGTTTTAACACCTGTGGGACTATGTTTAGTTGGATTTACCACGGAAAATATGTAGAACTGAAGGTGTTCCGACCCGAGCATCCCCTTATGCATAAAATCTCGTATGTGGTCCAACTAGTGAAGATTTTGTTAGGAGTGTGCGATATCCACTGAGAAGTGGTGTTGATGTCATAAACGTGTCACTTATGCGTAGATTGAAGAGCCTGATAAGCCAAAAGCCTTAGTAAATGCACCCAGTCTACACCATGTGCAAGGGTTATGTTGCCCAATTCATAAAATAAATACCTCCCATCCTAAATCGTTGCGTGCGAAATCCGCCCACCATGAAGTGTCCCCCGGGAGGATCAAGGTTCTTAGTAAAGCCCTCTTTCTTAGTCTCTCTCTATATTCACTGTATCGCTACATGTTTATGTCCTATCAGAGTGGTACCTTGACACATCGATTATGCTAGTCAAAAAATTTAATTGTTCTGAGTGTAAGTAAGCCTTGATAGCATCGTAATTACCGTATAAAATTATATAATTCATACTGAATTTCCCTACAATTTATGATCTCTGTATCTCTCTACACAAAGGAGAACATGAGCGCATAAGGTATGAGGACTTTTACTACAAAAAATAGCGAGGATGTTTCGTATGTCTCTTAAAACAACAACAAAAATGAATTCATTGATCTGTTTCGTTTGGCAAAGAAGGCAGGTAAATAAACACATGTTATTTTATTTTGGTACAGCACAAATCAAAATTTATACAATCAATACTAGTTTTAAACAATAGCTTTCGATGTATCGCGTGGTAGTGTCATGAAATTCATAACATTTGTAGTGTGAATTGATTTTACATGACCATTGGTACTTCCCGTTATTACCAAATAGATATTAAGCTAATTTCCCTAGTTCGATTGAAGTGTTAAGGAATCCTATTAGGAATTTCAGTTCGAGCCTGGTTATAACCACTCATAATGTTGTAACTTTACATACCATAGCTCAATTGTATCCTAATGACTTGACGAAGAGGCAAATGCCTTTGCTTGTCTTAGCTCTTAGTGTTATGGCCAAAGGTCTATAAAGAAAGACTCTCTTCTCCTGTAGTCAGGTGGGTTACCGGTCTGGGCGAAGTTAAATATCTTACCAACTGCTCTAATGGCATTTTGATAATTTGCTGCTCGTATCTCCCAGCCTACCCAACTTTTGGTATATTAGAATATTTTATAAGTTGTTGATTGGGGCAAACACAATTTTGAGAGCTGATGTGAGAGTTACAGTGTAATAACTTAGCGATCAAGAGTGATTAAAGAAGCTATTAGTTGTGTTGGAATTGATTAATCAAAATAATAATATTAAATCTAAGGAAATAGTCCGTAGGAGTTATGTACCAATATTTGTTTCTTGGTTGATATTTTGTGTTACTTTTAGAAATTTCATATTTTACTTAAGATATTTGAAATAGACAAATAGTGCCCAAACCTTAAACAGAATTAAGATTTTAGAATCTACCACATATGTCATGTCGCTATGTAATCTCCAATGCCTATCTGCCGAATGAGAAATGGTATGTCAGTGAAGTATCGCTATATTGACGAACAGAAAATATTAATACTAGAGGGTGCTTGTCAATGCTAGTAAATTATATGTCATTACCGCAACAGATCAACAAACAAAGATATTATAATTCATTAAAAGTGGAATACCTTTGCCTTTAGAGACAAAAACAGTTAAAATCTGCAGCAAGTTTAAAAACGCTGCAGAAAGTGACGTGAGTTAAGCTTTTATGGGTTATCCTGTGTCTGTGTTATTTATATCATCATATGGTGTCATGTTAGAACGCGATGACGTAGAGTTAGTGGGTATAATTGCATCAGTGCCATAGATTATGTCAAGTTTCATTTTGTGCATTGTAAGGTTATGTGAGTCGGATGACATTCTTGATACCTTTTGAGTCGCGTGGAATATAGAGATTGAAGATGATGAGGAGCGAGATAAAATTTAGGGTGAGTGATATGAGTGATTTGCGAGAGTAGAGTCGAAACAAGGGCCACAATGGAGGAAATTGGAAAACAGGGGATCGAAGACATCTGTAACATTTCAAGATGGAAAGATGTTTCGTACATGAGAGAATAACAAATTTCAGCATTAATGTCAAACACTAAACTAAGGCCGAACATAATTGATATCTTGAAGTGTTTTGCTATTATTTATAATACTTTGAATTCATTCAGAAGGTTATTTGATAGTTTTGGAAGGGATATAGCGCTGCATTTGTAACCCCCCCCCTCCTTAGCTGATTAAATTACAGTTTTTACGTCTTATTAATTGAAATTAGATCAGTATCCTGTGATCCGTCTTACGAATGATACATTTTACCATTGTATTAAAAATTTCTTTTACTACCGATTGTATATCAATTTTTTAGTTTCATTGTAGTTACACTCCTTGTAAGTTTAAATCGAAAGCATCTCGATCATCTAGATCGGGTGACATCGATCCCTTACACATACTGGAGTTGGCACTTCAAGAAATAATGTTTCAGCAAAAAATAATAAAGTTTTTGAATTTATCCTAACAAAAATTAATATTTTCACACATTATATTGACATTTTTAAAACAGAATTTACCTACAATTTCTTTTATTGATATTATGGTCTCAATGACTCCAATCGGTGTTTGCATTAAAATTGTATAATAGCACGCAATAATCGCTTTTTTTAACTCAAGTTATTAATTAATAAATCTTTGCGGGTTACGATACTTTAATTTTGATTTAACATAATCATTGAATTTCTTGGATGCTTTCATTGTTCTAGCATTTTTTCCTAACTTTGCTTTTTTAAATGCATTTTATTCTATCTTCTAAATTCGCATATATGTTAGTACATTGGCACTGGCAACTTTTAATCATCTGAGTTCTACCGGTTATTGGTCATCAGATATCGTATAGTGACTATATTGAACTAATATTTACGTTATTTAATCTTTGTAGTGGGAGATTGTTGTGTCTAAATGCCAGTCAAATCATCTTTATAGGCCCGCGTGTGATTTCATGAATACAAACTTAATAGCTAAAATTTTCAACCTACTTGTATTAAATGTTTTATACTTTTAGTCTTGAAACTGCTTATAATTCCGTCAGGCGTAAATAATTTTTGATTTGAAAACAATTATATGAGAGACAATCGTTTATTTTGGACATATAGACGTTTATTGGATTTCAGAAATAGTTTTGACTTTGAAAGCATAATTCGGAGTTTCGTCATTATCCCGGGCCTAGGAAAATTTAAAATAGACTTCTGCTATCTCTTCAATTTCACAACTAGCGCCATTAAATTCAGTGCTCAATCATTTACTTCGGAGCTGTACAGCCATCAGAGGCGGATCGTTAGAAGAACTTTGAGTGTTTATAGCGTTATGGTGAAGTCTTTACTAATCTGTATTATGCTTCTATTATTTCATACTAATGTTCTGTGTCATTGAAGAATAGTTTGCTTGAATTTATAGATATTCAATAGTTCTTTGGTTAATTAAATACATCATAATTCAATATTTCATTCAACACAGGAATAAGTTATAAACAGTATGGAAATTAACAAAAAAGTACCTGTATGATTGTCCAGGGCTCATATAAAAGATAGTTTTTATCGCAGATTAAAATATATATTTTTTTAATTTTTTTACAAGTAATGCTGATGTAAATTTTGATCAAATACCTATAGTTACTGTCAATGATTGAATTGAAGCGAAATGAAATATTTGAATTATAACAAATTTAAAAGGTGGAATGAACTTTACGCCAGAAGAAATTTTTTGATGTGGATGAAAAGCAAGAGGATATAATAAAACAATATTCTTTTTGAAATAATAAGAAGTAAGATATATTAATATTCACGTCTTATTTCGTCATAAAAATTTTGACTTAGTTTTAGTAGAAATCCTAATTTTTGATACAAGTATAAACACTCCCTGGCTGGTAACTCGAACCCTTCGGATCTTACATTCTTCAGGTTATTGCAACGTCGTTATCTTTAAGTTCTTACCTGAACTACTCTAGATATAACTACTTAACTTTGAATATAATAATGACACTTATAATCTCTGATATTGAACAATCTCACTGTTTCTCAATCACGAAGTCAGTCGATTTGCTGATGATTTTAGAGATTCTACCTTTAAAGCTCAATACCTTCCTCAAACCCCATCAAAGATAATTCATGTTTGCGGCAATCCTTTGTGCCATTATCGATCTATAAAAAACTTAGACCCACCCCCAATTGAGGATTATAAAACTCTTTTTATAATTTGTTACAGAGAAAATATAAACATGAATGGTCAGCGTCAAAACTTTATTTCTCCCCCCACCCCCCAAAAAAATCAACCCCACCAAGCTCCCGGTAATATTTTGTTGTAACAGTTCATGTATCGTGTCTTGTAGTTTAATTAAAAAGACAAAATCATTTAAATCTCATTACGTTGTGAGTTTATTGTTTGTTGTATGACTATTATAAGAAATGATTCTTTATATTTTTTTTTCGTTGATGCATGTATCATCGAATTTTAGACGTATTTAAATAATTTTAATACCTCATCCAAATGGCGGCCCGATAATGGCCATTGATGAACAAGTTTTACTCGTCTAACAAGTCTCGGTGATAGCTTGCATTACTCACCTGAAAATAATAATAAGATTCTATTTCTACATTTAATTTATAGACCAACAACCAAATATGTTTATTAGACCAAACTTCTTGTTCAGGTACGTGATCGGAAAAGAACACCTCAATTCATAACTAAAAGGTGTTTTAAACCAATGGAGGAATCGGCGCTAGGTGATCACGTAAAATAAAATTAAGATAGATAACCAAGTGTCGTTCC
>CAJDSM010070108.1:0-17133 GCA_903981925.1 Ostrea lurida
ATCAGTGTAAAGGTAAATACGATGTAAAGCAAGGATATAGTGTACACAGGTAATAATGATGTACATGACTGTCAGTGCTACAAGGTAAATAAATGACTGTAACAAGGACTATAGGTACCAGGTAAATAAGACTGTAAAAGGAAAACTATCCGTGTAACAAGGTAAAACTATGACTGTGAAAGGACGATCAGTGGTACGACAGGTAATAAGACTGTAAAAAAGATCTATCAGTGTAAACAGGGAAACTAAGGACTGTAAACAAGGACTATCAGTGTACACAGGTCAATAGATGGTAAAACCGCATCAGTGTCAGCAGGTAATAATGTGTAACAAGACTATAGTGTACACAGTAAATAATGAATGTAAACAAGGAAACAGTGTACACAGGTAAAAATTGTAACAGGATATCAAGTGTACACAGCGTAAATTGATGTAACAAGGATCGTCAGTGTATACAGAATGACTGTAAACAAGGACTATTAGTGTACACAGTGAGACCAGGTAAATGATTACTGTGCCCGTATTGCATGAATTTTCAAACCACAACAAAACACATAATTTTTCAATGTCGAGAAACGGACTCTACAAAATTATATCTCCAAGGAAATGCATAAAATTTGGTCCCCATGGACAAATTTAAATGACTCTGCAGTACTGTTGTGCATTATAGGAAAACATGTAAGTTAAGTGGAGTCAAGCTGAGTAGGTGAATGTTTATAAATATATACATATTTCTTTTTTACTTCTGAGAATCTTACACTAATTATGAATAACTAGTTATTTTTCAGTACATGTAATTAATTAACTATTTCCAGCACAGCCATAATGGTTTTGTGCGTTTCATGGTCATGTGATCGCACTATCTGAAGATTGATAGCAGTTTCAGGGTGACAGATATAAACTTTAATATCAATTCCTATTGCTTCATTATGTTTTATGGCAATTTTTGATGGGAGAAATATTAGAATAGTGTGTTTATAGTGTTAAACTTAATATCTTTTTAATATCACAAAATTTGTGTACTCCCAATTCAACAAAGCACCATTGTTACAATGGAGCCTTAGTGGTTACAGAGGAAAAAGATCCGTGAAATAAAAAATTTAAATTTGAACGTCTGGGAGTCTCTCATTTAAATATTAAATAGCGGTGTAGAAGATGAATTGCGTGTACTTTTGAGTTTAAAATGCAGGTTTCTCCTTTGATATTGGTTTTATCTGGTTTTCTCATGTGTGAAAGCCAGTCATTGCTTGTACCGAGCTATCAGAGACTCATTTTCTGTCATTTTTTGCTCACTTAGTCTCTGAAATCTTACCAACTGGCAAGATCCTATCAATTCTGGTGTCCCCATAGGTGAGGGCTAGGACAGTGGGGTTTTGATGAATGGTTTTTAAGATATTGACAATTTTTCATTGACAGTTTGTTTTGTGTATTGATAGGTGACAAATTTGCCATAAGGCTAAGCGTTCTGGACACTGATAAAGGCCCTACACTGTGACCAGGTACCCTGAGCGGTCAACCGTGCAGCAGGCCTTTAGGGGGATATGAAACCATGGAATGATGGACACTTATCGNGTGCAGCAGGCCTTTAGGGGGATATGAAACCGGGGCATGATGGACACTTATCCTGTAAGTTTTTTTTTAGGGTAGAAGATTGAAAAGAACAAGGATGAATATTTGCAAATAGAATTGTGAGTATTAAAAAAACCTACAAACTCTTGTTTGATTTAAAAGGCATGCCAATATTTTTTCCTCTCTTATGACTGAATTTTCTTAATAGCTCACTTACTAGTAAGATTAATGATACTTGTCTCCTATGATTACACCAGATCTTGAGCTCTACGAGACACCTGTAATTTAAAAGTTACAGGTAAATATGAATCCTGATGTTTATAGTTGCTAATGATTAAGAAGTGTGATGATTTTATAATTGGAATGTGACATGTCTTCTCAACATGAAAAATTTTCTGAACACCAGTTCGAAGGCCTTACTTTTCTCAGAATAAAACGTACACCCGTACAATATGGAGGTTATCGTTGGGATCTGCTGTCCCTATAAATGAATGCATTCTTGGCAGGTTGATAGTTACAAGATATTTACATACACATTTCACAGTCTAAATGTAGATTTCAATTCTTGCTATATATTGCCTTCATTTATTATGTAGGTGTCAGATTAGAGTTTTTCAAAGGATTCTATTATGGGCGATATTATGTTTCTCTTTTCTAAGGCTTCTCTCATGTTAACCATTTCTTTTAGGAGTCTTGACTTGAGAGATGGTGGACCTGAATTTGATATGAAAGGAAATATTTTTTGTGAGAAAATTGTAATTCATATATTAAGGTAGGTCTGTTTTATTATATATTAGTGCTACAAATCTGCAGGTAATTTCCTATGGTATGGTAGGCTTATTTTTTATTTTATTTATTTTTTTATTTATTTTTTTATTATTATTTTAATTTATTAAAAATGACTTCTAAAAATTTTTGCTGAGAAACTGTAATTGTTAATTTTGATTTTAACAAATATCATAGTAGCCTATCTATATGGTTCTGTATCTATTATGTAACAGCCAAAGCTTTACCAACAGATTATTTTGGCAACTACATTAATTTTGCAAGGGATGAAAACATGGGACTCCTCTACAAGGCAGTTTAGTACTCTCTACAATATCACTGTGTAAACCAGCTAGATATGAAGAAATGTACACACATTGTTTACTTTAGTAGTACATCATTTTTTGGCCAGACCAAAAATAGAATACATGAGAAAGTAATCTATTGTTAGCATGGACACCACCTGAACTTTGATTCTCCAATGGACTGAACTAATCGTGCTATAACACCCCATGTGTACTAAATTTTACCCCCCTCCCCCCAATGACTGACATGACCCCACCCACCCCCGGACTGAACTATTTGAACCGCCCTCCCCGCACTTGAATAACTTTAACCCCCTCCTTCCCCCACTGGACTGAACTGATTCACCCCCACATCCCACCCCCAACTGAACTTTTGACCCCCTCCCCCCATGGTCTTGAACTTTGCCCTCCTTCCCCACTAGAACTGAACTTGACACCCCCCCCCCCCCCCCATGGACTGAACTTTTAGCTCTCTAATGAACTGAATGTTTGACCCTCTCCAATGGACTGATCTGTAACACCCCCATTGGACTGAACTTTGACCCCCTAATTGTCTGAACTTTGACCCTTCCCATTAGATGTATTTCATGTAACCTCCAATATAAGGTTCTTGTGTCCCCCTCCTTGCAATTCATGGGCGACAGAGTGATACTTTAATCTCAAATCATATTGATGGAGAGGTACATCTCCTAGAGGATGAAGCAAGCAGCTCATCTGAAACAGAAGGATGGTTTGTGTTCATTATCTGCCGTCTGCTCTCAAGTGCTGACAGGGTTACTTATGCGGGTCACAGGATGTCTGTATGTTTGTTTGTAGATGTAAACTCAGCACCAGCGATCTATCATCTGTTTTTTGATACAGATCTGTGATTTACATCATAATCAGCCCTTTTCCCTCCTGCACTGACTGCAGCTTTGTCATGGAAACAAATTACGGCTGTAATCACTAATGCAGGCTGGGTAAAAATTCAGTAATCACTTTTCGAAGGTGGCGGAGATGGAGGGTGACTTTTGTGGGATTCTCTGTAAAATGTTTTCGATTTCGAAGGTGAGACAACATTTTTCTCTGTTTTGTGTAAGTTTATTTTGGCCCCAGAACATTCAGAGATAAAGCAAAAAAAGACAAAGATATTTTGCATTGGGGAGAATGCCTAAATTTTATTACCCGCCACATTGAGCATTTTCTTGGCAAAAGAAGAAACTTTTCTTTCAAACCTAATCAATTTTCTTTATTCTTTTGAGAAAAAGCTCAATTTGTAATAGAAGATGAAATGCTCCAGTGAGTCAATATCTGTAAAGAGCTTCATTTTAGTCCACAGCATGCGAGCCAGGGGCAGTGACCAAAGCTAGTTAACGTAATAAAAATGTAAATTTATGTCGAAAACAACGAGAATGTGATATGTACTTCTGAAGGAGAAAAAGTAAATGAAAAAGACATTTACATTAATAATCAGAGGTTTGACAAAAATAATAAAAGGGGGAATGACCTGATTTGGCCGAACAAAGGACCCACTACAATAAGATGTTGGAGGTTCCGGGGGTCGTTATTACGCAGTGTTAACCTGCGCAGGACTCCGAGTCTCGCTAACCCGTTAGATATCCAAGTCAATAACCGTTTAACTCCTGAATCAAGTGCTTGTATAATTTAATGGTAATTAGAAAGAGATTAGTGGGTCTAGGGTACAGACTTTTCCAGGTACCAGAATTTTGTGATTGTTCATTGGTGGTCTAGTTTCTCTGCTCCCAAGTTATGTCCCTGGAATGAAAGAAAGCAAAGAGGTTGTTGTTATGACAGTTTTATTAATTTTCCAGAATTGATCATTTTATTCTGAACCAATTTCTAGAACTTGAATAAGGCTGCCTTGTAAATGTTACAGAATGCTGTAGAACATTTGATATGATGTTAATTTATTTCTTGAAATACGAATCGGAGAACTGTAGAATTTGTGAATATCCCAAGAAATTTATATGTTTCATCTGCAACTGAAACCTTCTCAACCATCCACCCAGTCTGAGAGTAAAATGGATGTTTGGTAGAGCTGTGCAGTAAATCATATAATAAACTCTCTCTTTATCCCGATCTCTCAGAAGTGAATCAGTCCTTGTTTCCATGGTAAACTTAATAAGAGATTAGTATATTGTAACTTTGGAAAGGAGAACATTTATTGCTGGATTGGGAATCAAACCTTGGATGAACCTCTGCATACCTACATACTAGTCAGGTTCTCTAACCACTGCAGAGCTATCCAGGCCAATATCCATATATAGCCCTAGCTACAACAGGTGCTCTAATCCACGGTCCATATAGCCCTAACTACAGTGCTCTAACCACTTGAGCTAGTCCAGCTGATAATCGCACTAGTCCATAAGCCCTAACTACAACAGTTGCTCTAACCACTGAGCTATCCAGGTCCGATATCCACAGTCCATATAGCCCTACTACAACAGGTGCTCTATACACACTGAGTTATCCCAGGCAGATATCCACGGTCCATATGCCCTAACTACACAGGTGCTCTAAACACTGAGCTTATCCAGGCCGATAGTCCACAAAGTCCATATAGCCCTAACTAAACAGGTGCTCTACACTAGTAATCCAGGCGAATATCTCACAGTCCAGTATAGCCCGTAACTTAGCAACAGGTGCTCCTAATCCATGAGCTATCAGGCCGATATCCACAGTCCATATAGCCCTAACTACAAAACAGGTACCCTAAACCACTGAAGCTATCTCAGGCCGATATCCACAGTCCATATGATAGCCCTAACTACCACAGGTGCTCTAAACCAACTGAGCCTTCCAGGCCGATATCACTACAGTCCATATAAGCCCTAACTAACACAGGTGCTCTAAACCCACTGAGCTATCCCAGGCCGATATCCACAGTCCATATAGCCCTAACTACCAGTTCTCATAACCACTGAGCTATCCAGGCCGATATCCACAGCCATATAGCCCTACTACAACAGGTGCTCTAACCACTGGAAGTTTCCAGGCTGATATCCACAGTCCATAATAGCCCTAACTACAACAGGTGCTCTAAACCACAGACTATCCAGGCAGATATCCACAGTCCATATAGCCCTAACTCAAACAGGTGCTCTAACCACCTGACTATCCAGGCCGATATCCACAGTCCACTATAAGCCCTACTACAACAGGTGCTCTAAACCACATGAGCTATCCAGGCCAATATCCACAGCTCCAATAGCCCTAACTACAACAGGTGCTCTACCACTGAGCTATCCAGGCCGACATCCCACAGTCCGTATAGCCCTAACTAACAACAGGTGCTACTAACCACTGAGCTATCCAGGCCGATATCCACAGTCCATATAGCCCTAACTACAACAGGTGCTCTAACCACTGAGCTATCCAGGCCGATATCCACAGTCCATATAGCCCTAACTAACAACAGGTGCTCTAACCAACTGAGTTATCCAGGCCGATATCCACAGTCCATTAGCCCTAACGTACAACAGTGTCCCTACCATGACTATCCAGGACCGATATCCAATGTGCCCATATAGCCCTAACTACACAGTGCTCTAACCACTGAGCTATGCACGCCGCATATCCCACAGTCCATATAAGCCCTAACTAACAACAGGTACCCTCTAACCACTGACTATCCAAGGCCGATATCCACATCCATATAAGCCCTACTAACTACAACAGTTCTCTAAACCACCTGCAGAGCTAAGCTATCCAGGCCGATATCCATGATCCATATCCTGTAGAGGGCTTTAATTTCGTGGGGCTAAAATTTCACAATTTTTATCTTTCAGTAGTTCGCGGTGGTTTAAATTTCGCGGAAAGTAAAGAGACTGAATTAGAATCATACCCCAAATACATTGAACAGCAGTTTGCGATGGTTTTGTTTTCACAATCATTAACGCAATTGCGAATATAGCGAAAATAAAACCCATGCAAATATCCCCCCCCCTCCCTTTTTACAGTAGCTCTTAGAGTGATATTTTTTTTTTAGAAATTTAAATCTGTTATATATATTTTCTGCTTTCATTAGAACGGTAAATAAATCAATGAAAGAGGATATCTATTTGAGCAATTATGCTAAACATGGTAAGATGTTAGTAATTAATTTGCAGTGTAATAAACCCTTTAATGGTAAAGCTTAAACTATTATGAATCAAACAGAAAAATTCTCTGGGGCTGTATTTATGTTGAGAATGAAAGTCAACAGAATGCAATTAAATCTTTAACCCAAATTGACATGTGGTGTACGCAGAACAATGCCGTCTGCTTTTCGGTACTGTAAGATGACTTGCACCGGATTTGTGTATTTTAAATTTTAATTACTGATTAAAATGTCACCTGATTTTTTTTATATGAAAGTTTGGCTATAAAATCTGCAGAATAAACATACTGTAGTGTGTGTGTACACAGTTATTGAATGGGCTGATTAAGGAAGAACTTTTACCCATTCATGCTTTGTGAAACTCTTTGATCTTTCTACACAGGATCAAGACTTAGGCCCCATTCCGTTCTCTGTCAGCCAAAGAAACACTCTGATTAGACATTTTTTTTTCTGTTAGAAATGAAAGGGAAATCTATTAGGATAACATCTAAGAATTATATTCTGATAGGATGATTTGTGTTTTTTTCTATTTAGGCATTGATATCATGATTTTCAGATTTATCGGTACACTGGTACTGCCAGTCTGTGTGTGAAGTATATCTATATGCTTCTTGGGGGAGGGGCGAATTAGATTTTGGGTCCCTCGGGGGAGAGGTGAATTAGATTTTTGGTCTCTTTGGGGAGGGGCTAATTAGATTTTGGGTCTCTAGAGGAGGGGCTAATTAGAAATTTTGGGTCTCTTAGGGGAGGGGCGATTAGATTTGGGTCCCTTGGGGGAGGGGCTAGTTAGATTTTGGATCTCTTATGGGGAGGGGCTAATTAGATTTTGGGGGCGAATTGATTTTGGGTCCCTTGGGGGAGGGGCTAATTAGATTTTGGGTCCCTTGGGAAGGGCGAATTAGATTTTGGGTCCCTTCGGGGAGGGGTGAATTTAAATTTTGGAACTCTTTGGGGAAGGGCTAATTAGATTTTGGGTCCCTTGGGGGGACTAATTAGATTTTGGGTCTTTGGGGAGGGGCTAATTAAATTTTGGGTTTAGAGTGTACTTTCGGTCTGAATAAGGGTACTCACGTTCCTCTTGCATTTCCAGTATTGCAATCTTTGGACAGTAACATGCCTTTATCCCAGAAAATGGAGATTATTTGTTCATGTTCATTATTTTATTTTTTTTTTAGATTAAAATGCTATTTTATTGACAAACAAAATGTTTGTCAATTTTAATATCTTGAAAGTCATGTAGCTTTAAACCAATGATTTTAAAATCTCTATGACATCATGGTACCGTTATTAGGAACAGAAATCACAATTCTTTTCGTAAACTCGTGAAACGTTTATAAAAATCTGGTGGAGGCACCTTTCACAGCTTTGTCAGTGTGTTGTTTGATTTGGTAATTTATTGCCTCGTGTTTGACCAGCTAACATTTATTTATTACTTGTGTAAAGAATCAGTTTATTAAACTTCCAAAAAGGATTCAGGTGCTTTGATAGCCATGTATAACAGGGGAGGAAATGTACCGGACTAGATTATATAGTTGCCAAGGATTTCAATATCAAAGTGGACAAAAGGCACTGTTTGCTAATAATTGTTTGAATTAAATATTTATCATCTTGGTCTGGAGTCTAGTGTCAGATCTACTTGTTTCCTTAAGCATTATTTGGCTATCTATCACCCATTCATGCAGTGAGGGGATTTCCTGCCTTTGTTATCAGGTGCCTTTTTATCGTTACACCTTTCTACAAAAACCCATCTCTTGTCTCTTTCACCTGTGTTTCCGGAGAAGCACAGAAACATTTTTTCCCACTTTACAGGGAATGGGAATGCTGAAGACAGATAAGAGAAGCAGATTAGTTTTATTGTTTTTTTTTTTTTAGTAAGTGTCGTTTAATCATCTGCCGTCCGACTGGACAGTTGATGGACTAGAATGTTTTTGATCAGTGTGCATTGTCATGGGTCATGAATTTGCCATTGTCCTAATCAGGCATGTCCAGACTTCTATCAGAGGAAGCCTTGCAAAGAATTACCATGGATTATATCTGGGAGATTAGGCAGGGTCAGTAACTCTTGTTGATTTAAACACCCTTCCTCGTCCCTTTTTTTCTCGGTTTTAGTTTGATATGGACGTGTAATTAACTCGGTCTGCAGTCACAATGGAGAGCTTGAAGCACTCTAGGAAAATTGAGAAATCTGTTCTATGGAAATACGGTGCTGTCAAACATGGATTTACTTTTTGATGAAAATGTTTTGAATTTCATTGCAGTCAACAAAATGCTTCGCTATAAGAGTGCTTTAATTTTTAACTGTCTCTGATCTTCCCCAGAAGTGCTTGGGATTTTCCGTTTTAATTCCAGGTTTTTAATAACGTGTTTGTTATTTCTGTTGTGATTCTGCAGTACTTGTCTAAACACTTAGCGAGATTCGGACTTAAGTTGTGTGTCTATTATTCCAACTCTGGAGGAAGTTATACTGTTTTGTATTTTTTGATACCTCCAACACCCCCGAAACCCGAGAAGATTGAAGGTCCACCTGGAGGATTAGATGTACACCTGGGAATCGCACCTGAGTGGTTGTCCTAGAAACCATATACTTTTTTGTGCCTTATCCCAGCTTGCTTTTTTTACCATTGTAACGCTGTCTCATCGAAAAGACACTTGAGTGTTACATTAAAAATTCTGTGAGAAAAAAGTTTTTACAATTTCCACATGAGGATTGTAGACAAGAGGTATGGTATTGCCTTTTTAAATTTTTTTTTTATCTTGATATGTTTGTGGCACACTCGTTTCTTATGTTTAAATCACAAGAATTTTCTAATCGTTTCAAGATCATGTGATGTTAAATTTAGCATGACATCATTAAATCTGATCTAATTAATCAAACTTGTCCCTTTTAATGGAATGACAAGTTAAAAAAGCGAAATGGGAACCCATTAAAATCCCGGGAATACAGAGTAAGTTGTAATGTATGTTAAAGATGTCAAATATATTTCTTGTTGTGCAGGTATTCTCTTTTTATTACCTGTCCTATCTGCATTTTAATTTACCTCTGATAAAACTCAAAAGCCTGGATGGCAGTGGCGGGGCGAGAGGTATGAAGTTTTTTTTTTTCGCCGTGTTTTATAAGGTTTGCTGTTCCTGAATTTGATTATGTTCCACTGTTCCTGGTGTGTTGGACGGGTGATATTTTTTTTTATCGCCCATCGGGTGGCCATTAAATGACAATATTGTCATCCTGCGCCCAGACTACATTTTGTCATCTTATAATTTAATGGCTACACATTGATAGGAAAATTAAAGGAACCCAGGTAGCTGGGCTGTCAATGCCTCCAGAGCTTGCTAGGCCTCCGCTCTCGATTCTCGGCATTAGGGAGGAAAAATACAATCATAGCAAAGCATTGTTCACAGTCTCTCCTGAAAAAGAGAAGATCGGGAAGAGAAAAGGAAAGTGTTTTTATTTTTTTGGATGTCTGCAGGGGAGGATTTTGACAACCTCCTGCTCAAAGTGAACTGTTCCAGCGTGCTGACACTATGGGTTAATATCTCTGGAATATTCCAATCTGTGGGAGGTGCATGTCTGTCTGTATTCATGGAAAAACTCTTGATATGCAGGGTGATTTTTATCAGAAAATTTAGTTCCTGTGTTTCTTTATGAGAACTTGGAAAACAGAGTTTGACAACGCTGGCTTCTGGTATTTTGAAGACAGTGGCTGAAAGAGTAGCACATGTGTGTGCGTGTGCACTGAGGTGTTTTCATGAATGGATTGTATAAAGGAGATCAGATGTGTTCGTTTTGATTTCATACAATGGTATGTTTCAAATGTTTCTAGTTTGATTGGCCATTTGGTAACTTACAAAAACTAGCGTGGCAGTATCGCAGGGTTGAAAATGTGCTGGTACTTATAATAATTTTTAAAAATAATTTTCTGTATGAAAACCTAGTAGAGTATGTTTATTCTAGAGACATATATAATATATATATACTGGTATATCTGGTTTATTCACCATATCATGGTATATTTAGGAGACAAACATGTACAGTTTTAACGATAATGAATGCGACAACTGAGATCTTTTTCGCACTGTCTTTTCCAAAGAAATAATTTGCATGGTGACGCATACTTCATTCGGGTACTTAAATGATTGGCTTTCATTAGACTCGCCTCTACCTATCTACATGTATCTTGATTGCGTGTTTTGGTGTATTAGGTATGTATATTGTTTTTTATCTGTCGCCGCGTTTAAACCTTTAATTTTTCCAGTCAATCCTGTGATTGTTCCAATCAATAATGTCGAGTTACCGTGTTACGTCCCATCAAGATTATCAATAGACAGGTGAAGTCTTCTTTTAATGAGTTGTCTCGATGGCATTCAGAGGAGGCATTGGAGTGTCTCTATCTCGAGACTCTAAGTTCAAGCGGTTTGTTATTTCATAAGGGGGTAGAAAGTTTTAAAAGTATCACTCAGTTTTGACAAAAATGAGCGCGGCGGACTACGTTTTTATTCGTATTTGTCTATTATCATACAAAGAAGAAGCTTTAAATCGTGATTACGCTAAAATGCACATCAGCCCTGACTATAGTACTCGTACAAGCAAAAGCTTCGGTTAATTTCCCTACTCTCCTTATGTACCTGGTAATGCAATGATGAAAATAAATAATTGAAAGAAGATGATAGAATGTTATGAAAATAAACACGATATATATTATATTATATATATATTTATGAATTGTACGTTTATTACATAACTTTGAAGGTGACATACAAGAATATTTGCCCTGAGGTAACAGGAACTCTTTAAAGTGTTATGTCACCCGATGCTGCAGGCAGAGGAATATCAAAAAAGTCAAAATGATCAAATGCAGACTCTCTTTCATTTTGATCATATCCAATATGCCATGTGATCTTTTACTCGTATACATGCGGACTCGCCTTAAATTTGATAATATCTAATGTGCCACCATAACCAATATAGTGCAGACTCTACTTAACTTTGATCATGCTCAATGCGCCACCAATATTGTATACATGCGGACTCTCCTTAACTTTGATTACATCCAACAACATCACCAATATTGTTTACATGTGCACTCTCCTTAAACTTTTTATCATATCTAGTATGCCACCATGACAAATATTGTATGGACTCTCCTTAACTTTGATCATATCCAATGCGCCACCAATATTGTATACAAATGGATTGATCATTCCAAGGTCTTTCTCCATACTTGTTCTTGTGTTATTGAATTCTGCATTGCTGACAGTATTACACACTGCACTTTACCATGGACTTTAATAACCCAGTAGTGCGATCAGATTAAAAGACAGGAGAAGGGAGTTTTTCCCCTTTGGAAGGCAACAGACCAGGCAGAGGATGAATTTAAGAATTTTGTGAGACTTTTCCCCCCAGAATATTTCACTGGGTTTGTGTTGTCACTCGAATTTCTCTTTAGACTATTCTATGTGAAGGCCATGTGAAGACTTTTTTTTTCACTTTTATTCTGTAACTTTTCGTTCCCTGGGACTTATAATGTAAAGGCCACATGTATTCTGTAACTTTTCGTTCCCTGGGACCTATAATGTGAGGGCCGCATGTATTTTGTAACTTTTCGTTCCCTGGGACCTATAATGTGAGGGCCGCATGTATTCTGTAATTTTGCGTTCCCTGGGACCTTGGAAGGTGATTCAGCTAATGAGCAGCCTTCACACTGGAATGACAGCGATACATGTGATTAACGTTGTACTTATGCTATAATAACAGACTAAACCCCCACTACTCGTCATGGTTTCTTGACTTCGAATGTTGAATACAGAATCAGCGAAAATGTCCTACAAATATTGAACAAGATCTATACTTCATTTTCAGACTTCTGAAAACATTTGCACTTGTTTCACTCTTAAAGGTAGAGTTTCATCTGCTCAACTTATCACACTGAAAGTAAATCTGCTGGTGTTAGCTATATTAATCCCCTGGAATGTCATTCGGATGTCGCTGTAGACTGGTACTGCGGATCACATGAGGATCGGGTACCAGTTTGAGTCTTCCTTACATTCAGTCTTGGTAATGGGATCACTGTGAATGGAGGTTGTAATTTCCGACACATATACTTCTTTGTCCCCAATTAAACTTCCTATTGTATCTTTATTGTGGTTTAATCATTTATTGTCAATAATTCAAGCAAAATGATATGTAAAGCTCTTGACGTGCTTTTTGGACATAGCTGAGGGGATATTAATTATCGGTATGAATTTTATGCCACAGAATTGCAGTATTGCACAACTTCCCAAGTCTGTGAATCTGAAACTGATCTTAGCAAGCTTATACTAGCTGTCCTTACATAAACCCCCAAAGAGAAATTTTTATCATTCTCAACTTTGATCACACGCCAAACGAATAAAATAGAAAAAAAACAAACTTGGCTTTTGGTATGCAGCCTATTTGTAGCTTTGTAATCGGTGAGTCTGGTTGAAGTTTGTGTAAGCCTGTGGTAATATTCTATTTTATAACCACCTAAATTTGATTAGTGTCAGTCCGTTCTAAACATTCCTTCAATCTGTTTGTTAAAATAAGAGGAGGAGAGGGGGGCATTGGTTTTTTTAGCTTGTCCATTATGTTGTCTTTAAATTTATTGAGACTTAATTTTTTGGTGATTATTTCAAGTTCAAAGTCAAAATTAGATGACTGATATAAATCAGGGTAATTGGTTTGGATTTGTCCAAATTCAGTGTTTTTATTGTGAGTCTCTCTCTCTCTCTCTCGCTCTCTCTCTCTCTCTCGCTCTCTCTCTCTCTCTCGCTCTCTCTCTCTCTCTCGCTCTCTCTCTCTCTCTCGCTCTCTCTCTCTCTCTCGCTCTCTCTCTCTCTCTCGCTCTCTCTCTCTCTCTCGCTCTCTCTCTCTCTCTCGCTCTCTCTCTCTCTCTCGCTCTCTCTCTCTCTCTCGCTCTCTCTCTCTCTCTCGCTCTCTCTCTCTCTCTCGCTCTCTCTCTCTCTCTCGCTCTCTCTCTCTCTCTCGCTCTCTCTCTCTCTCTCGCTCTCTCTCTCTCTCTCGCTCTCTCTCTCTCTCTCGCTCTCTCTCTCTCTCTCTCTCTCTCTTTTATCTGACTTTCTCCTTCTGTGTCTGTCTGTCTCTCTCTCTGTTTTAATTTGTCTCTCTGTCTCTCCAAGAATGCAATTTATATTAATAAATATAATTCAATTTACCATATAATGGAATGTAATTTATGCCCATGATTTCCCAATTCAGTCTGAAACAGTGTGAAAAAAAATTTGTATTGAGTTTATGGTTATACAGAGCAACTTTTCAACATCAAAAAAAGCAAATTTTATTTATTTGTTTTATGAAATTTAATGTTTGTACTTATTACTATCAAAACTATTAGCCAACAATATACATCAACCCATTCAACCATAATTTTTTTTGGGTATCAAATGTCCTTGAGTGGAGGTTACAAACTTGTTCTTATTTATTCATAGTTGGGTGTGGAAATCTCACTCCCCTCCATAACAACAAACAGATGCCCCTTGCAGGGATCTGATCATGTCATGTGACCTGAACTGCCAGCCAAACGGCCATTACTGACATGCTGGGCTCATTTTCTTTTCATTATACATTATCATTCTTTCATTATAGCAACTTAGCTGCATGTTTTTCCACTTGGATGGAAGCAGGAAATAGCAAAAAAAAAATTAAAATTCCAGATTTTCATCATGTTTGTTGTGAACCCCAGGGGGGTGTTATGATAAGTAGGTTAGTTTATCGAAAGGATATGTTTTAGAGGGAAACAAAAATCATGTAAAGCCTATAAGCAGAACAGGAAATTGGTATTAGTGAAAAAAAGAAAAAAAGCAAAAGTTTTTTATATTATTAAGTGTTTGACTAAGTTTTTGACCTCCATGAGAAATAATTTTCCCACAAGATGGTAACACAGGTGGTGCGTGTTACAGATATTGGTCATTCAGAATTTTAGATGCTACGAGTATGCATAGCAGCAAATTCTGAAAATGATAGCTTAAACTGTGTCAAATTGATATGAGATCATAGTACGCTCTACATAGGTATAGTGTTGTAGAGGAGAACTTGATCAAATGAAAAATGTGTCGAAGGTTCAAAGTCAAGGAATAAATTGTGAATTTGAGACGAGAAGTTTTTTTGGCTAGTATCCATTGACTTCAACAAGAATACTTTTAAGTATTGACTTTCATAGTTCACATGCCTTTGATGATGGCATATCGGGCTACATTTGGGCCGGAGAAGGTATTTCTGTATATTCAGGACAATTTGATACCCCCCCCAAAAAAAAATGAAATGAAATGGATTAATGATATTTTTGGCTCAATTTCATGAAATATTAATTTTATCAAAAATAAGGGACTTGAACATTTTCTGTGATGTTCAAGTACAATATTCAAATTTTCCCACTATTTTGGACTTTAATGAGAAATGATGGAAATGAATTACCATGCGGTAAATCATATTAATTTTACGTACAAAGTTATAGATTTAGTTTTCATTTTTGTTTCTTTGGAAGAAAAAAAATTGCAGCAGAAGAGGAATAATTGCCTGCATGGTTATACATATTACTGTAAAAACTTACAATTCTTTGTAAAACATGACACCCCCAATTATCACAATTGCTTGAAGCATTTGATGAGCTGGTTTGCCAATTAGCCTCATTATTTCCCTCTGGGGACCAGTAATCTCCCTTCTCGTTCCTGTTTTTGTTGTCCCCCCCTTCTCCTGACTGGATGATAATGCACATTGCCATGCTACTGGACGCCTAATGTACAGCAATCATTCCCGTTAATGGCTTCTCCCTCCCCTGGGTCCACTTCTGAAGGCTGGTGATTCTGGTGATTATTTTTATAGATACTTGATGCCGCTGATACTGGTCCCTGTAGTGCAGTCACACAGACACTCTCTCCCCGCTAAAACAATATCTCACACTCTCCTGGTGGGGGAACATTTCTCTGTGTAGATTTATTGTGTGGTGGTGTTAGATATTGGTATGTGTGGCTTTTGTTTTCCGGAATGAGGTAACGAAATTATCTATTCTAACACATCATGTAAGCAATTTAAAAAACAAAATTAATGGTTGTTAATTAAGCTGAGTAATTAATCCATTTTTCATGACTGTTTCGTGGTAGTTAGCTGATCCTGTCAGGAAACATTATATGTAACATGCAACATTTTAAAGGTCAAAGTTCAGGAATGGATTTTCACACACACATTTTGTTTGTACTAGTTAATTTCAGTATGGAATGGATTTTCACTTGAAATCGTTGAAATGGTATTCATTTTTAACTACACTCTCATTGTTTTTGAGTAAACATGACCAGTATTTGGTGTGATGTTAACCTTACATTATCTCTCTCTCTGACATGTGGTATGTCAGTGGCTGAATAGCTACTGATCATTCCTAGCTATCGGCTATTTGTGTCTTGTCCATGGAAGTGCAAAATGCGATCATCTGTTTGATGTAAATTTTGTTCTCAAGGGAGAGTTTTTTGTCATTATTTCAAGTAAAGTTTGATTGAATATATTTTTATTTGGATCAGTGATTTTTTTTCTTCACAATTTTTTTCCTTTTGTTTCAGCTGTGGAATAAATGGTGGCCATGACGAATCGTAGTTACTCCAGCTCCGATCTAGGAGTGCCCGATCGGGACTTCTCCCCTTGCCTGCATCATCTCTACTCTCCGCTCTCAAATTACTCCAATATTTCCCATGATGCTTCATTTGCTGGGAGTTATAACGGTGGCTACCATGACCACGCGGTCTCTGAGCATGATTTCCCATCACCGAGACATGACCTCACTTCGTTAGGAAATAAGGACTATAAGTCTAGTGACTACGATGATTATTCTCACATTCACTTCCCGAGCAGACGAGCGAGGGGTAGTGCCCCTGACCCGCCCCTCAGGACCAGCAGTGTCACGTCCTTCACCTCAGACTATATGCAGAGGTCGTTTCCATGCAGCAATCAACAGTATTACAGTCACCGTAGCAACAGCGGCCATCACAATTATAGCCAATCACGGAGGAAGACGTGGTCCCCCTCACAAATAAAGAAAGAAATGACCGGACCACGAATGAATCTCACGAATGGAAATAGTTACGTGGTGCCAGAGGGTCATGAGGTCAAGGGGTCGGAGGAAAATGAAGTGGGACCCCCGAAGCTGGCTCCATTCAGTGGGATGTTGACTAAGGTAAGTTCTGAGAAAGATAGTCAAATATGATGCTACTAACTTCGGTCACTACTTATACAGTCGAACTTGCTTGATAAGACCAAGGAAAAAACTTTGAAATATCCGTGGATTTAAGATATCGAGGGTTAGAAAATAGGTGGCTGGGACTTCAAATCACATCAATATAGCCATGGTACTGTAAAACGAGAATATTTAGCGC